>JAOWBN010247397.1:0-11771 GCA_028565015.1 Pinguicula moranensis | reverse complement strand
CTGAGGTGGTAATGATGCAAACACTTGGCTACAATCTTGGGATTGTCTGGAGTATATTCTGCTCAAGAAAACACTTTTAGGGATTCGTTTTTTTACGGTTATGAATGTTTAACAAAAGGAGACAATAAATTCGATCATACCTTCAAGACAAGTCGGGCATGAGTCCTCACCATCAGACAAATATTTTTCCTTGTGAGATCCCACGTTCCTGTCCGAAACAACGTCTTTGCCTGGTAGAGATGTTCTATCTTCTTCAATGATTTTTTGTTCTGCTTGTTCAGGCAGAGTTCGACCAACTTTTTCTTGTCTTCTCGCGGAACAGTCTCTATGGGCCAGAGGTTCACTTTGAGAGCCACTGGCATTATATGAATTGATTGAAATTGCTCCAGAATTTGAAGAAGGCCCTGTCTGAGAAGAACTGGAAGATCGGTTACTCCTTTGCTCGGTGTTCACTTGACTGCCACTCTGCAGCAAATTAGATCACAAGTTGGACTAATTGAGAAATCAATAGTTACACTCATGAGATAAAGGAAATTAACATTTAAGCTAAGAAGGTGGCAAACTGTAAACCAAGATAACTTGGGTAAATTAAGCTCCAATTTTGTGCTTGTCAAAAGAAACGAAAAGAATAATAGCACATGAAATTTACGAGATTCGGAAATAGATGGCTAGGTTAGGTGTTTCCTACAATTTTGTCCTTGATGCTGAAAGCATCATTTAAGTAGGTCTTAACTTTCTCCAGATCTTCTGAATTTGCATCAGTCAAAGATATCATCAACATAGACTAATAGAACAATACTACTTTGTGCAGTATGCAGGGTAAATAGACAATGAGCATGCCCAGACAGTGTGAAACCAAAGTGATGCAGTTTCATGGTGAACTCTTGGTTCCATTGTGTGGTAGCCTGTTTAAGGTCATACAATGATCTCCTTAAACGGCATACCTATCTTTCTGACCCTTTGTATACCCTAATGGAGGGTGCATATACACCTCTTCATCAATGAATCCATGGAGGAAAGCGTTATTGACGTCAAGCTGCTGAATACTCAATGACTTAGCAGCTGCCAGAGCAAAGACAAGCCTCGCGGTAACCACCTTTGTAACTGGGCTAAAAATCTCATTAAAATCCTCACCCTCAACATGATTATAACCCTTTTCCACAACCCTAGCCTTGTACCTTTCAATGGTGCCATCAGGTTTGCATTTAACCTTATACTTCCACTTAGAACCAATTGTTTTCTTTCCTGCAGGAAGTTCTGTCAATTCCCAGGTCTGATTATCTTCTAAAGCTTTCAATTCAGTGTTCATGGCATCAATCCAATATTGGTTAGCTCGAGCCTAATTATAATTCTTAGGCTCACAAACTGCAGACAAGTTTCCCATGAAAGTATTATGTGTGAACTGGCAGGTTGCATCTGAAAACTCATACACCTGATCTGTTAGGTTAGAACATGTAAATGAGGTGTGAAAATCTTCAAGCCATAAAGCTGGCTTTCTCTCCCTAAGGCTTCTTCTATGTGGTGGTGCTGCTAGACTGTCATCATTTGTCATCACTGGTATGTTGGATTCTGAACTATTCTGCATAACAGTCTACTCACAGCTATCATTTGGTATGATGGTCAGATCTGTTATGGGCTGTACTGACAGTACAAGCTCATCAACCTCTTCAGAATTATTCATAGTTGATGACTGACTCTGATCTTCAAAACTTTTATGCATTGTTGTGGGCATTGGTTGAATAACTGAGTCAGAGGAGTCTGGAGATCCAAGAAAGATAGACTCATGAAAATTGACATCTCTTGATATAATGGTCTTCTCTTGTGTAGGGACATATACTTTATAACCCTTCCGCACAGTGCTATATCCTACAAAGATTCCTCTATAGCAACGTGGATCAAATTTATCCTTCTGTGAACCATTGTTCATAGCATAGCAAAGACATCCAAATATTCTTAGGTGATTGAGATCTGGCTTGTATCCGTGCAGGACTTCAAATGGAGATTTCCATCCAAGCTGTATACTTGGCCATCTATTCACCAGAAATGTTGTTGTTAAGATGGATTCTCCCCAGAATGACTTTGACAGCTTGGTTGAAACAACAGGCCTCTAGCAATCTGCATCAAAGTCCGGTGTCTCCTCTCTACCACTCCATTCTATTGAGGGGTGTATAGACAGGTCTTCTGATGAGTTATGCCCAAATCATTGAACAGAATTATACATTGCTCATTCAGAAACCCAGTTCCATTGTCCGTTTGCACAATTTTCACTTTTCCTTGATATTGTGTGTCTACAAGTTTAAGGAAATTTTGGATCAAAGAAGGTACATGATGCTTAAATTTGAAAAGATATGTCCATATACATCTACTCTTATCATTAATAACAGTCAAGAAGTAATTGCAGTGACCAAGGAAGGCCTCTTATACGGCCCCACACATCTATATGTATGAGATCAAAATAATTTGTTGAACATCTACTGCTCGTAGAGAATGCACCTCTGCACTGCTTGGACGAGGGGCAGATCTCACACAGTTTCAATTTTTCTTTCATTGCTGAAGAAATGCTTGATCCATTCAATCGTTCCAGCACATCAATCGAAGGATGCCCCAAACGATTATGTAAGACATCCAGAGTTACAGCAGCATGAGCACTGATGACATTATTTGTTCCGACAGAATACTGTGATGCTAATTCTCCAGGAATCAACACTTGAAAATGAGTTACCTTCATCTTCTTGATGAAGCTTGGCTCAAAAGATTCTTTATTCAATATGTACAACTCTCTTACCATTGCCCCAACTGCTAGCACCTTTGAACTATTAAGGTCCTGCAACGTCCAGCTGTTAGGTAAGAAACTGAATCCAACATTTTCATTCTTACACAATTTGCTTACAGACATGAGATTACACTTGAAACTAGGCAAATATAAGTAAGACTCAAGCATCACCGAACTGCAGAGCTCAACATCTCTAGTACACAACACATTCTTGATGCTACCATTCGGTAGCCAAACAGGCATCAAGTTCTTGCAATTCCTGTGATTTCTTAGCTTAACAAAGTTTGCATACATATGGTCAGTAGTGCCTATATCAACATCTAGTCCTCATTAGATATGTCATCATTCTTCATCAAATTAATAGAAGAGAAAACTGTTGTACCTGAAAAATCCCCAAAGTGTGCCATGTTAACAAGTCCTCATTCCTAAGATATCACAATATCCTTTCCTCTTATCACACGTTGAAGCTCCTTTTGCAGCCCTTCAATAATCTTGTACAGATTCACCTTCTCATCTCCTTTATGATCTAAAGGTGTTTCATTGTTTCTTCTGGCTTCATCAGTAGTCGCAGCATTAGCTCTCCCATAAGTCTTTCCATTTATCTTCAATTTCTCATACCAATCCGATTATCCATTCTTCTTGAAACAAGTGTCAATTGTATGTCCTTTCTTCTCACAATGAGTACAGAACAATAGATGCTTGTCCACTTTCTGAAAACCTGATTTCTGCTTAGTTCCCCCTTCTTTCTTCCAGCCAATCTCATTTGGTCCCTTTGTTAGCATAGCAGTGTGCAAAGGATCTGCAGCAGAGGTAATTTTCACACTCATCTGTCTATGTTTCTCTGCCGCCACTATCATATTATATACTCTGTCAATATGCGGCAATGGATCAATATTTATAATCTGGCTTCGGTCAGAGTCCTACACTTCATTTAGTCCCATCAGGAATTCACTTACTCGATCCTCATCATCTCTCCTTTTTAATAGATCACCTAGCACATCTTCAGCAACTGGCATTGGCCTAATGTGCTCATATTGATCCCAAACCTGCTTTAGATTACCAAAGAACTCACAAACGGTGGCATTCCCTTGCTTACTCAGTGCAACAGACCTTTTCAACTCGTATAGTTGTGGCAAATTTGTAGTTCCCAGCCTTTGCTCAAGGTTGAGGCATTCCGTATTCACGATCATACTAGGCTATTAGCTCGTTTCCATTTCAAATATAATATTGAATCTTCCGCTGGCATCTTCAAAGTTCCATCCACAAATCCAATTTTCATCTTGGGTTCAAGAGCCGAAATTTTCCATTCTTCCACATTAAGTAATTTTTGTCGGTGAGAAGAACAGAGACAAGTTGCATATCCGGACTGTCCAATCCGTGCACATGTAGTTGTTCCTCCATCAAATCCCCTAGTTGTTGCAATCGCCGTTCTTTATCTCTCGCCAATTGCAACGCAACTTTGTCTCCCATCGCGTTCACAAACAAACTCAAACACAATCTTTAATGATAACTTTTCTCAATTCAAACTGCATATCAATCGGATCAATATGATCGCACACAGTTCTTGATCAACCTTCTCTCTGCTGCCATGTTGAAATTTGTGTGGGATTGCTCAGAAATCGCTAGATTGTGTTCGAGAGGAAACGGTTTTTTCACAGAGAACAATTGTTCTCTGTTTTTCTTTGTATTTTCTTAAGAAAACTATTTTTCTCTACAAAAACAACAAATCATCACGCTCTTGCATATATATATATATATATATATATATATAATGACTTTCTAACCAACGCACTTCTCTAAGTAAGACGTATTCTTGCACCGTTCAATCAATCTGGATCGTGCGATTTATCTTGGCAAAATACGGTTATAGCTTGAGTAGCTTCATCCAGCTGATTTCTCCTTCCAATGGATGCTGTCAAAACACCAGAATCATCAATCTGTCCAGCCTCATTGTTGGGAAAAAAACTACAGAATTCAACAGAATGCTTCTGCCCTTTCTTTCATATATACGAGTCATATACAAGTTTCACCCAAAGACCATGAAAATCATCATCCGGCAAAAGAGAAAATTGATCAAAATTCTACCTGGTGAGCAAACTTGTTATTGGAACGATTGTGATGCTGTGATCCAGCACATGCCCCAACCTCCTGGAGGTTTAAACAAGAAACCATGGAACCCATTATGAAGCCCCACCCCTGCACATCAACAAAATAGTATTTGATGAAACGTAGCAAATATCGCCAGTTTACTTCTCCATCAATTCAAACAATTATCAATGCAGGATCAAGAAAGCTATCGAACTACAAGCAAGACAATTATGTAACAATACCAAATCACAGTGACCATCGCACTGATAGAACAGTAGAAATCGAGCAGAGAGAAATAAGTAAATAACCCCATTAATGATATTTCCGTTGAGTGGAATTCGTAAAATTTCACACAAAAAACAAGACAAAGGTGTAAACTTGGGGTCACCAAGGCATGCAATGCAAACAGTTTTCTCTCGGCTGAGCAATTTCGATCCTCATAAACGCAATCAAGCAAACCAAAACACCAAACAGTTCTACGTGAATTCCATCAAAAGACAATTCCATATAGACGAACGAATTACTAACAAAAAAGAGCAGAATGATCTTTTACCGATGAGCAGAGATAGAATTAGCACAGTAAGGATGGGTTTTCGTCAGTTGAGAGACAGTGGAAGTATCGGACCATATGGCTGTAACTCTGGAGAAGTTCGATGTACGAATAGATCAAGGTAAGCGTTTTAGACGGTAAATGTAAATCCAGAGATAGTCCCCATTTTGTAAACTCAAGATTTTCTCAGTGTTCGCCAGCTAAGGAATATCTTCTATACTTATCAAGATTTATCATTAAACAAATTTGAAGAACGTGAAGAATAGCTTTGAATTTTGATAGGGTTGTGAAGTGGCTACGGATATAATCACCCAACTTGCAATTCGAGTTTGTTGGGGTAACTTTGAGAACTGATATAGCGCAAGAAATATAAGAAATGTGGGATCCATATGAATAGACGGTTGAAATTGGTGTTTAACGCGTGGGATTGGTATTAAACACTCGAATCCCACATTTTATAATGCACGTGCACATTTTCTTTCTAATTACTATTCTAGCTTAATTATTTTATATAATTTTAAAAGTTCTATCAAATTTTATTTTGTTTTGTTTTACTTTGTAAAAGTCGTTCTTTTAAACCTTAGTTTATTTAGATCAATTAAAATTTTAATTTCCAAAAATATATCATGTATCCACTTTACAACAGTTATAGCTTCACTAAACCAGAACTTAAAACATAAGGTTGGTTCTCTCCACCCTTTCAAACCTTAGTTATTCCAATATTTTTTTATGAAGTTTTAATGTGATACGATTTGAGCTTAGCGTGATCAATCAATAAAGAAAGTACATATTAAGCTTAGATAATTCATATGGTAAAGCATTGTCATTAATTCTCAGGTAATAGTAGACAAGGACAATTCGGTTGTCGGTTATCGAACCGTCATTTTTTGTCGGTTACCAATTTTTAAAAATGAAAACCTAACCTAACCTTGAATATTCGATTTCATCCGGTTGGAGTTTCAGTTGCCAAAAACCTCCGAATCGGTTGACGATTTTGGTTTAGGCCAGTTTCGGATTGTTTCATGACGGTTCCGACATTGTTTAAATACGGTTGAAACCTCCGGCTTAATCGAGTTTTTTTTTTAAATTTTAATGAAAAAAAATTGTTTCTTTCATTTTTTTAAAAAAAATATTTTTTTTATATTTGTAATATAAATCTATAAAAATAAATATTCTTTAAGAATCATAAAATAAATAAAATTATATAATAAATATATTAAAATTAAAATATATGTTTTCTCATAATCCACCTCCAAATGAGATTTTTGGGTGACATCCGCCGGACCCGCTGGAAATCTCATTTTTTTATTTTTTATTTTTGGCGAATGTCCCACGAGAGTCGTGCGTGAGCATTTTTTTAGGTTTTTAGAATTTTAGAATATTTGGGGGTTTTAAGATTTAGGGTTTAAGATTTTTGGGATTTTGGATTTAGGGCTTTTAGGTTTTGGGGGGTTTGGAAAGTTATAAAACTTATATAACTTATAAAATTACATAACTTGTATTATGTATAACTCATTAACTTAACTTCTATAATATAAATAAGAGTTATAACTCCTAAACCCTAAACCTAAAACCTATAATTTATAAACTTATAAAACTCAAGAACTTATAAAATTATACAACTCATATTATGTATAACTCAATAATTTGTATAATTTATAAATTTAAAACTTTTATAATTTATAAACTTATTATATAACTTATAAGTTACATAAGCTTATATAAACTATATATAAACTTGTATTATGTAAAATTATATAAACTTTATATGAATATAATTTAAATTTTATAACTTATACAAGTTTAAAAACTTATAAACTTAAATAACTTAAAAAAATTAAATTATAAAATCTAAAAACTTGATTGACTTTAAAAAATTTATAATTTATAAAACTTATTAACTTTATATAAACTTGTATAACCTATAAACTTATACAGACTTTATGTTTATAGGGTTTAGGGTTGATAAATTTTTAAGGTTGATAAATTATATAGTTTACAAGTTATACAAGTTCTTAAATTTTATAATTATATGTTATATAAGTTTATAAGTATTACAAGTTATATAATTTGATAAGTTATATAAGTTTTATGATGTGTTCATTGCAAATATAGCTGAAAAAGTCATCATTAACAATTCTTTTAGTTTGTACTAATAATGGACTAGAGTAAAATTGCTTTATTAAATTTCAGTGCTTCTATTTAGTGAAGTTGCTGGAACTCAATATATCAAATGGCGCAATGCATATTGGGTTGCAAAGAAAATGGCTTATTTATATAATTACAAGGGTAAGACTGCATACATCTGAGTATGCTGTGGATTGTGTGGATATAAGTTTTTATAAGTTTAAGTTATATATATTTAAGTTTTATAAGTTTTAAGTTTATAAATTTTATAACTTTTCAAGCCCCAAAAACACTAAAAAAACATAAACATAAAAAAAAAATAGAATTGTGATTTTTGCTGGATTCCCACCGGAATCCGGCGGTTTTTCATCAGATTTTGCCTGATTTTTTTAATGTTTTTAAAATTTCCGGTAGGAATGGTTTGACCGGCCAAAAAATATTTTTTTTTTCCAAAAAATAATTATGGCTAGTTCCGAATGGTTAAAACCTCTGAATTTAATTTTTTATATTTTTTTTGCAAAATCTCCGATTTTAGAAACCTTCAATTTTAAAAACCTCCAAAGTTGATTCAAAAATCGACGATTAGCCGATTTCTGATTGAAAATGTCCATATTTATTTAATGGTGAGCAACTTGAACCAAATAGGAAAATAGGTTGGGCCCCGCCCATTCTATTATGGATTTTTAACCCTATCACAATCCGGCCCGTATGTTTATCTACCACTATTCTCAGGTTTGATAGTCACGATAGAGCGAAGCTCAATCATATATGTGAAAATTGTGTTTACCAATAAAAAAATAAAAAAAAATATTTCTTGACAAGTCTCATTATGAAAAGCAAATTGTTTGCCCCAATAAAATATGATTCGTGAAACTAAATCCGGATTGTATTTATAAATAGGCCAAAAGGACATTCAGATCTTGGTCTACCAGTTAAAAAATATCATATCAAAGACTTAACACAAAGAGCTTCTTACCACCTACAGAATAATAGAAAGGAGATGAGATTTTGAATGCTTACCGGATCTAGAATGATCTTCATCAAGAATTGTCATCTTCCGGAAGTAGATAGGAATAACACACACTTTGGGAACAAAGAAGTCTTTGGAGCAGTAGATAATAATATAAGCAGTCTCAAGCAGCAAATCAGGAACCTAGATATGCAGTTTGAATGCAGGGATCTTTCGGTTGTTGAGAAAATGCAAAGATCAGAATTCTGGAATCAGCTTCAGACAGCGCAAAGAAACAAAGAGTCCATACTTTATCAGAAAGCTAGATCAAAGTGGATATGTGATGGTGATAATAATACAAGGTATTTACATGCAAAAATCAAAAGCAACAGATACTTAAATAAAATCAGAGGTCTTAACATTAAGGGATCATGGACAGAGGATGTGCAAGCACTGAAATATGGTATCAATGAGCACTTTGCAGATCACTTTAAATCAGAATGCTGGAACCGTCCTACCTTAAGTCTACCAGCACAGGAAAAACTTTCAGAGGCTGATAATGCTTTCCTAATGGCTGAATTCTCTGAAGAAGAGATACAAAAAACAGTTTGGAGCTGCTCAAAATCTAAGAGCCCTGGACCAGATGGATTTAATTTCTTTTTTATTCAAAAATATTGGGCTACTCTAAAGGATGATTATATCTCTTTTATCAAGGAATTCTATGAAACAGGGAAGATATCCAAGGGGATGAATTCCACATTCATCACTCTTGCACCCAAGAAGATTAATCCAGTGGAGATAGATCAGTTCAGACCTATCTCTCTAGTATGCAGTGGCTATAAAGTTTTATCTAAATTGCTTGCTAGCAGATTGAAAAAGGTGATGCATAAGATTATTTCTCCCTGTCAGACAGCTTTCATTCAGAATAGATTTATATTGGATGGGGTGTTAGTGGCAAATGAGGTTATACACTCCATGAAGAGCTCAAAGAAAAAAGGAGTGTTATTCAAAGTTGATTTTTCTAAAGCATTTGATACAGTGGAATGGTCCTTTTTACAATCAATGATGGAAAAAATGGGATTTCACACAAAATGGATTAAGTGGATCATGGAATGTGTCAGTTCTGCACATGGTTCAGTTTTGCTAAATGGGAGCAGTACGGGGGAGTTCAAGTTCCATAGAGGCCTTAGGCAAGGGGACCCCCTATCCCCTTTCCTTTTTCTCATTGTGGCAGAAGGTCTAAACTTGTTACTGCTCAAGGCTTCAACAATTGGAAGACTTGTAGGAATTAAATGTGGAGAGAGTAGGATAACACACTTACAATATGCAGACGACACTCTCTTATTTGCTGAAGGGAAACTAGACAATATTTCTATTCTTAAAGGGGTGCTAAGAATCTTTGAAATCATTTCTGGTCTGTCCATTAACTTCTCAAAAAGCAGGCTGTTCGGTTTAAATCTCAATCAAGGGCTGTTACAGAGTTTTGCTAACATATTGAATTGCCAGACAGCAAGGCTGCCTCTGATTTATTTAGGACTGCCCCTAGCGGCCAATCCAAAGAGAGCAGTGATGTGGGAGGAAGTGATTAAGACGGTTAAAGAAAAAGTTAGCTCCTGGAAGAATAAGGCCCTATCCTTTGCAGGGAAAGTAACATTAATCAAGTCAGTTTTATCAAGTCTTCCTCTATATTATCTGTCTATGTTCAGAGTGCCAAAAATGGTAGCAAAGTCAATGGAGAAATTAATGACTAATTTCCTATGGAAATCTGATCAGAGCAGATCAAGAACTATTCATTGGATTAAATGGAGGAAACTATGCAAGAGCAAAGCAGAAGGAGGGCTGGGGCTGCGTGATATAAATCTGATGAATAAAGCGCTGCTCACAAAATGGCTATGGAGGTTTAGAAATGAACCTGAAAGCCAATGGAACAAGATTATTCGCTGGAAATATTATAGCCAAAATGATCACCTTAGTGATTGGTCATTGATAACCATGCCAGGGGATGTATCTCACTATTGGAGAGGAATCTGGAGCCTAACAAAAGAATTTTGGATGGATAGGAACCTGATCTTGAAACCTAAGCAAGGGGATAAGACTCTATTCTGGAAATATAAGTGGACGGGCAGTAATCTGTTGGCTCTCAGTTTCAGAAATCTCTACAAACTGAGCACGCAAAAGGAGGCGACAATACAGGAAATGATCAGCAGTTCGCAAGGGGCAACTGACTGGAACCTATACTTTAGACGCCACCTGACTAGTAGAGAAACAGTCCAGCTAGAAAATTTAAAGCAGGAAATAGCTGGAAAATTTACACAGTCAATACAACCTGATGAATGGCACTGGATTTTGGGTGCTAAAAGTAAATTTTCAGTTACTTCAACCTACGGATTTCTAACCAGAGAAAGTATCAGAGGAAAATCAGCAGACGAAATTGCTACAATCTGGAACAAAATTGCTCCAAAAAGAGTTCAGATCTTTGCATGGAGGGCTCTACAAAATAGAATCTCTACAATAGACAATCTGCAAAAGCGTGGAATGACATTCGATCAAAACATACCAAGATGTGTTATGTGCTGTACGACTATGGAATCGGTATCTCATCTGTTGATCCTCTGTCCCAGTGCTTGGGAAATTTGGGGAGGAATCTACAATTGGTTTGAATTTCTCTATATTGGGCATTCAACCCTTCTGAAGCACCTGCACTCACATATGGGCCTCATCAATGCAAGAACAGACTCCGACTTTTGGAAATCTGTATGGCAAGCAATAATTTGGTCGATATGGCGAGACAGGAACTGTATTAGATGGGATGAGGAATCAGAAACTCCAATAACAGCGGTGGAATGGATCAAATCAAATACCTGGTGTTGGTTGAAGGCACACAACAAAGCTCGAAGTGGCACCACTTTGACGGATTGGATGAGATTTCCAAAGAATTGCACAATTTTTGAATGGGGATAACTGCAGAACGAGGGTCTCTTTCGACGGAGGCTGGAGATGAATAGGAGATAGGTTTGGAGTATGTGTTTTTGGGTTCTGGCGTCCAACCACGTGTATAAGTCTGTAGCCTTTTATTTGGCTTTTTATATTTTAATAAAAAAATTTAATTACCAAAAAAAAAAAAAAGAAACTAAAAAATAATAATCTTCTTGAGATGTATTAGGACAATTTCTAGTGATTTGAAAATTTGTCCAAGACCTTTCCTTGCATCTACAAAAAAACCATACACAACCACACAAGACGGACAACTATCCAATCCAATGACCACTACTCCAGCCGCCGAC
>JAOWBN010247386.1:0-11772 GCA_028565015.1 Pinguicula moranensis | reverse complement strand
ACCGGTTATACCCTCTGCACATTACAGGGATAGCTCATCAAACAGGTAGAAGCTATGTACCGATATTCCTGAAAAAGGGTATAGATAAGTTGATAGTCATGATAACCTGTTTTGAGGAAGAGCGGATGATGACAATGAACTGAATGCAGAGATGTTTGTGCATTCACGAGGTTAGGGGAGCCATGCACCAGATTACCTTTAGCTATACCGGAGGATATGACAGTAAGGCAGATTACACAGTACATGATCAAGAGGCAAACCACCGATTTTATCTCTACAAATCCAAATCGCCAAATATATCTAGTATGGGCCAGCTTTTCCATTTCTATTTTTGTAAATAGCTTTTTGTAAATAACTGTACCGTATATATGAAATTTGGCATTCCAAAAAAAAAAAATTATGGTAATATGATTTTGATTAACATGATTGAAATTTTAACGCATAGTAAATAATTAATTATTCATTAATTTTATTAGTTTGAAACATATTCTCTAATGAAATTAATTCCTAATTCACATAAGCATGCTTGAAATTAAAATTGCACTTAGCATATTATTCTTAATCATGCATGCAAAGAATTAAATTGCACTAAGCAAATTTAATTTAATTTCTAATCAATCATACTAAGAATTTTCGTTTAACAAAAATGAAATTGGGTTTCTCAATTCATTTTTTCAAACAAAAAACAACCCAATTTGTTTTGTTTAAAAATGGAACTGGCCCAAAAAAATGGCTAGGCCATTTCATTTTCTAATTTTTTTTATTTAGAAAGGTTGTTGGGACCACCCAACTTAATTTAAATTGGGGTCGGCTCGATGACCCAAAATATAAAAGGTGCGGAAAAAGGGCAGAGATAGAAAAATTCTCGTCGAATTTTAGGGTTTGACGAGATTTTCTCTCTCGCCGCTTACGCCGTGTCATTCATCGCCTTATCATGGCCGAGAATGATTTGTACCCAAATGACAAAAAAATGGATTTTTCATCGTTGCCTCCCCGTCCCATGCCCCAAATAGGATCTTTCTGCGATTTACGCCGTTGTCCGTTAGATCTACACGAAAAGGAGAGAAATGACGGCAAATCGGACGTTTTTGGCCTCGGTACGGCAACGTGTGGCTAACATGTGCCACCCTAAGGACAAATCTAATGGGTAGAAAATGTACAACAATGACGACGCTGGCAACGCTCACGATTCAACAATCGGAAAAAAGGCATTCGTGACATACACGCGCCATCATTCGGGGCGGCGCATGATGTACACACAACGCCACTCATGGTGACACGTGACAGACATGCGCAATCGTTTTTTACTGTGGACCAACAAAGGCAACAGACTCAGAGAATCAAATGATTTTTGCCCAAAAAAAAGGAAAATGGATTAATAACAGGATTAATGAACATAATCAGATCCAAAATCTGGCTCTAATACCATTGTAGATAACTTAGATCTTTTTTTTTTGTTAAACAAAACACTTAGATATGTTAGAATGGTTCTAACGAATAAACTAATTACGACAACGGATTTGTACCTTTAACGAGGAAGTATATAGAACCGTAATCCTTCGGTTGATTATATCACGAACATGAACCAGGAGTCTACTAGAGTCTCCTTGTAATCCACAAATTAGATCTCGACTACGCAAATGATTAGGCAATAATTCGAGAGAAACTGTATATATATTTTTGGGTCTCAACACATGAGAATAAAAAAACTGAAGTGATTCAATAGGCGTACTGAACGCCCTATTTATAGGGATATATTAGGTTTTAGTAATTAACTTATAATTATATAATTGACCCTAAACCTAAGTAAGATAGTATAATCCTACCCTAATTAAAATTCTTAATATTAGATAATTACCAAATAATTACCATAATTAATTCGAGTAGACTTATTTGTATATTTTGTCTAACAATTTTCATTTGATATAAGCAAGTGAAATAGCCCCAATAATTTCTTCCTCTATTAGAATCCTATACCTTTTGAGTCTACCATAAGCAGTTTCCATCTAAGGCAGTGTACCAAAAGCAATGTAATACGATACATAAGCATTTGCAGTGTTAGAATCTACAGAGTATAGCATTGAAATCATCTCCTTAACCGTATGTTCCATGCAGTCAAGGTTTCGTTTCATCCAAAAACAAGAGATAGTCAAAGCATAAATAGCAGGTAACGAGTTGGTTTCAATGATGCAGAATCTTGGTAACCATATCTCCAATACTACCATAAATATAGACGAATTATGATACTAAAGAAGCCCCTGGGACAGAGGAACCATTCAACATATCTTCACAAATTGTCAGCGCTTTAGATAGCATACCATTGTAGGCATAATAGAGCAGCAAAGCTGGTGGTGTAGAATCATCAGGGAAGACCCATTCTATAGCAGCCAAAGGTAATGTTTCTCCACTTAAACTACAATTTTGTTTCAGTGAACCAACACTCCAAGCATTTTGCTTATGGGTGAAAAGATATTGAAAGAGAATGAAGAATTTTATTATGATCTATAATATAGTTGGATCTTCAATGATCAGCTATATGTCTGTTTGTGTATATATAGACCAAATTATTTACAAAGGAGATTTAAAGTATATAAGTCAACAACAAAATCCTATCCTAATTCTTCGATATTGTAGTCAAGAATTTGGTGTAACAATCTTGTAGTACTCTGTCAATTGTGGTCCTCTGGATCACATTTGAGAAGACTATGATTTTCTTCAATATCGTAACATAACCCCGCAAGTTGATGGGAGAAGAAATAACCAGAATATTGGACCATAACAATTGAAATCATGTGGTTTCTAGGCCTTTTGTAAAGAATCTGCAAGTTGCTCGTGGGTACTGAGATGACGAATGATAATATCTTTATTTAGCACTTTCTCACAAATAAACTGGTAGTCGACCTCAATATTCTTTTTCCTGACATGAAATATAGGATTAGATGTTAATGCAAGAGCTCCAATATTATCACACCAAAGAACAGGACACTCAGTAAGGGGAATGTGAAAATCCCAAAAGAGCATATGTAGCCAATATAGTTCAGCAGTGGTGAGAGACATATCCCAATACTCAACCTCAGTACTGGATCTAAAAACCACACTTTGTTTATTTACAGACCATGAGATAAGACATGATCCAAGAAAAATACTAAACCTCGTAGTGGATCGTCAATCCATAAGATCACCAGCCCAGTCGGAATCACAGAATGTTTGAAATTGTAGGGAATCAGGGATGTACCACAGACTATAGCAGGAGTACCTTTGAGATAACAAAGCACACGTTTAGAAGCTCCCCAATCTGTCGAGGAAGGATTATGCATTTTCTAACAAAGTTGATTGATGGAGAATGCAATACCATGGTGAATTAAAATGTAATACTGGAGTGCACCTACTGTCTGACGATATAAACTGACATCCAAGGAGCTAAGGGGAGTAGAATCTATAAGTGAGGAGTCGGAGTTGCAAGGTGACAGCAGGGGCTTAGCAAACATCATCTTGGTTTGGCATGAGACCGAAGATCAGAGATATACTTAGATTGTCGAAGGTGTAGTCCTAACTTATCTCGAACAGCCTCAATGCCGAGAAAGTAGCCTAGGTCCACGAGATCACGAATTCGAAGGTAACCTGAAGACTAAAAAGAAGGCTAGTAATAACAGTTGAAGACGAGCCAGTAAGGAGAATGTCATCGACATAAATGAGTAAAAACAGACTCACCCCCGTAGAGTGAAATATAAAGAGCAATGTGTCATTAATAAAAATACAAATCCAAGATCAATAAGAACTAGCAATAGTCGAACATATCATGCACAAGGTGTCTGCTTGAGTCCATAGAGAGCCCTACGGAGTGAACAAACATGATCAGGAAATTGAGAAGAAATAAACCGTGGTGGTTGTTCCATTACACAATCTCCTCAAGATCACCATTAAGGAAAGCAATAGAAACATCAAGTTGGCATACATACCAGCTAAAATGAACAGCAAGGGTTAGAAATAATCTGATAGTGGTCATTTTAACAATAGGGCTAAAAGTTTCAGAAAATCAAGTCCATACTCTTGTTTGAAACCCATGGCAACCAGTCGTGCCTTGTACCTGTCAATAGTGTCATTTGAATTTTGCTTGATCTTGTAGACCCACTGACAGCAAATAACATATTGATCCGGGGGGCGAGAGAACAGAATCCAAGTGTGATTATCAATCAAAGTCATCAAACTCTTCCTGCATAGCAGTTATCCTTTTTGTAGACGATGCAGCCTGCAAGTAAGTACTAGGTTTGGAGGGTACCTGAACATGGACAAGGGCCTGAAACGGATGACGATAGTAGAGTAAAGCTGATAATTAGAAAACTCTTTAGGGTGTAAGGAACCTATCTGTGATCGGGTAACTCTAGTGGTGGTAGGTGGATGGCGTATCAAGGTAGGACCAGTATCAAAGACATCACCTAGGTCAGGGAACTGTATCGGGTCTGAAGAGAATTGTGGTGGTTGAAAACGGTCCAGGATATGATCATGAGGTGTGGTGGTCAGCTAGGAGGATGATGCTTTGGTGGACTCAATCAATGTAGGCCGAGGACTGTGCATAGGTGGCAAGAAATTCATGACTGTGGAGGGATGATTAACGTGATCGGTATCAATTAAACGAGAATTAGAAGAATCACTGGGAGGCATGACACTACTGGACGAGGAGAGATGATGATGTGGCTTGGCACCACTGGCCAAGACTGATGAGAAGAGGAAGGGCAATCGGTGGCTGGCACAATGGGTGGTGTAGCAGGGGGTCCACCTGAAGGGTTAGACAAATATGTACATGAAGAAAATAATGGACTAGGGAGTATCAAGTTTTTACCTGAATCTGGGGTAACCACTAAAGCGGGATAAGTAGTAGAAGGTTGACATGTACGAGCTGGAAATAATGATTCATCAAATATAACATGACGAGAGATGTAAGTGGTTTGGGAGATCGGATCAAAGCACTTGTATCCAGTGTGTTGAGAACTATACCCCACAAAAATGCACTTGGAGCTATGAAACATGAGGTTGTGTGAATTATAGAGACGGAGTAATGGATGGCAAGCACAACCAAAGGATCTGAAATGGACTTAAATTTTGAAGAATTGGAGCAGGAAGCCTATTAATGATAAAAATAGCAGTAGAGCATGCCTCAACCCAAAATTTAGGAGGTAAATGTGATTGGGCTAGAAAGGTGAGGTTCATGTCCATGATGTGACGGTGTTTTCATTCAGAAAGCCCATTTTGTTGAATGTGCGAGCTCCAACACACATTGCTGATCTTTTGAAAGATATATGAGGACCAATGACTCGTGCAAGGAGCAAGAAGATGAAGGAAGCACTGATCGTATTGCTGGATGGCGTGAAAAAAAAAGAAGAAGAAACCAAACTGGATACTAGCAAGTCATGGATCAATATGATCAAGCTGGAAGAGGCCAAAATTGTTCATGGGAGGCCATGATCCCCCATCGGGAGTTGTGAATGCCACAAGCTGCTGGAAATCACAATTGAAGATAGAGCTATTTTACTATTAACTTTTGTTAATTTTAATTACAAAATGGGACTAAATAATTCAGCCCTCACATTAATTAGGGGTAGACTAGTTTTCCATTATTTTTCGTAATTTTTCATCTGGTAGGAAATTAGATAAGACTAGATTTTTTCCTTAAAAATTTTCCAACTATTTTAGGGTTTTAATTAGGAAAGACTCCAATTACTCTAGGAGACTTTTTGACTCTTTGTAAGCCTATTTGAAGGCCACTTTATCCATGAAATTACGAACCAACATTTGATTGAAAATTATATGCTTGAGAGGAATCTCGTTGCTTTCTTGAATTTCTATTTTAAAGAGAATTAGGTTGCATGTTTATTAGGATTTATGTATAGGTTGATTCTATGATTTTTATGTTGATCATGGAGTAGATCCTCTAGTAGGCGTTTGATTAATTCTTTGCTTAACATTCGTTTCTAACGTAGTAGTTGAGTAGGGGTTGATGTTCTATGCTTTGATTGGGTTTTTGTGGCATAACATACTTCTTCCATCTCTGTTTCTTCCCATTGATCATTCTGAATTTATCTGTTTTCAATATCGTTCAATTCGTATTTTTATGTTCTTCGTTTGTCTATATTTGCAAAAATAAGTTTCCGACTCCATGTTATCTTCCGCTAACAAAATTTTACATCATTTGACCTTAAATGAGAGTTGATTTTTAACCATAATACGAAATCTGACAAATGTTTGAAAAACATCAGATTTGCTTTAAGAGGATATAGCCATGTAAAATGAGTAAAGTCATCAACAAAAATAACATAGTAACGGAATCCATTGACATAAACAATCGAAGTAGACCATAGATCAAAATGAATAAGCTCAAGAGGTCTTGTGTTTACTCAAGTTGATGTCTCCGAAGGTAATTATTTACTTTTCCCGAGTTGACAAAGCTCACATATATATACGATACTAAGAGGTCCAACACAGAGTAATTTGGAATGACTAATGACATGATGAATTGTAGCAAGAGAATAGTGTCCTAAACTAGAATCCAAAATGGAGAATTCGGGTGTACTACCAACAATACTGGTTAGAGCACGCTTGACCTGTGGATGAGAGCTGAGCCGGATTGGGTATGTCCCTCTACTACTTGGTCGTTTCAGGAATGTTTGCCCCATCTTGTTGTCCTTTAAACAAAATCAGACTCAGTAAGAATAAAATAGCACTTGTTATCGATAGAAAACTTATAGGAAGAGAGTAGATTGGTAGAAGCATCCGGATAGTGAAGAACACGAGATAAATGTAAAGGTTTTATGGGGTTTGTGACACTTAAAGTTCTAGTATTCAGAATTTTCAAACATGTACCATTACCAACAGCGACAGAGTCAGGTCCAGAGTAGGATTGCTGCTGGGGTAGACCCGTTTGCAATATGTTTGTTAGCTTCACTATCAACAAACCAGATTTTGTCATCAATATCCAGATTGACTTGATCAGCTTGGCGCGTGGGAGGATGTCGCCCCTAACAAGCAAATTCTTACGTTGGTAGCAGTAAGGAGCAGTGTGATAATATTATCACAAATTTGGCATTTCACGGCAATGGGTGATGGCTCATTGGGCTGATGATCAGGGGTGGAAAGTTGTCCATGATTTTTTTGATTCGGCCCAAATAGATGCATCGGTCCTAACAAATGAATCAACCCAGGTGGATGAATAGCGCCCAATGGACGGTTGCCCATTGACTGTCTACCGCGGCCGCAATATCCTCCGCGTACTGAGTTTGGGGCCTGAGAATTTGTGCCATGAAAATGCCCAAACGCTGGATTTTGGATATTCTGACAATTATTGAAATATTGCCCAACTGTCTGATTCTTCGACCCTCTGTTCATCTTGCGACTAGAATTTCCGTAAAACACAGCGGGTTCAATCATCAGCGCAGGGAGTTATGAAGCATAAGACAAAAGAGCCTTCTCAAATTTCTACAGCCACATTGATTTTTCCTCAAGAAGAAGGTTGACATTAACCATGAACAAATCAAATTGGAATGAAGTCCCCACCAATGTATGAAATCACATCATCCTCTGAAATTTTCGTTCCTCCCATAGGGAATTCGGCTACGATCCATTTGGCTACGTCAGGGTACTCCTCACACGTTCTTGAACTTTGAGAAATAGTCTACAAATGGCGGTGAAGATCGAACAAATCTGTCCTATTCTTACCAGAGTATTTTGTTGCAAGAAATGGCCAGACTTCAGGCAAACTTGTAAGGTGAAAAACCAATTGCAATACACGATCGATAAGGGTGGAATTGATCCAGCTAAGATAATCCTAATCTTTCTTGAACCAGACCAGGTAATCGAGATTTTGATTTTTCTGCACATCAGGAGTTATGCACGTCTCGATGAACTCTGAAGGTGCTTTGAGTGTGCCATCAACAATGGTCATGCTCTTTGGTTCTAAGAATTAGAATGATCTGAGATGCCCAAGCAAGGTAATTTGGGCCATCGTATTTGGTTATAATCATTGGTGCTAAACTTGGTGTATTGAAGGTTGAAGATGAGAATGCCATGGAACGAGTTTTGAGAATTGAAGAATTCGATATACAAAGATGAATTGGCAGTCTCAGAAACGCCGCAGAATTGGTAGAGTTTGTGTGAGCCTACCGCTCACGCCAATAGTAAATGGGCTCGGGCCCAACAGTAAACGAGCTCGAATCCCAGGTGCGAGTGTGCATATGGACTAACTTATAATTGAATGTGGTTACTCTCATAAAAATATTAGTACCAAAATAATTGATTGTAAGCCCATATTCTCTTATAAGTTAGTTTATATTTCTTTCTACAATCCATGTGGGATATTGTTTATATCTCATCAAGTCCAACTAGCCAAGCCCCATTGAGGTTTGTTTATATCTCCTCAAGTACAACTAGTCAAGCTCTGTTGAGATTTGTTTATATTATAGGCATGTATACTTCACAATCAACATTTTCTGCCCAAACCTCCATTTTATATGGCTGAGCTTGTGCAATTGTGGATCACATAGACCCTTTTTTCTTGGATCTTTACTAAACTGTTAAGCCATATCAACTCTGATACCGTAAAAAGATATTGAAAGAGAATGAAGAATTTGATTAAGATCTGTAAAATAGTTGGATCTTCAATGGTTAGCTATATGTCTATTCTCGTGTATATATAGACCGAGTTGTTTACAAAAGAGATTTACTGTGTTTAAGTCAACAACAAAATCCTATCCTATTTCTTTGGTACTGTAGTCAAGAATCTAGTATAACAATCGCATAGTACTTGGTCAATTGGGGTCCTCTGGATCACATTTAAGAAGACTAATTTTCTTCCATATCGCTGACAATGGGAATAATAACCCTCATGTTTTCCCTGCAATTTCTAAGCTTGAGCATATATCTCAAATGTTAACAAACAAACAAGCTGCATAATGAATTGTTGCGACACATCTGGTAATCACAAGAAAAAAAAACTTGATCTTACCATCGAACCACACAAACAAGCATGAATAAAGTGCACGATAAAACTAAAAATCAGTCAATACATCACAGCTCAGCGGTAGCTATGTGCTCCAGACTCCTGGTTTACCAAGAGGTTTGGGGTTCGAATCCCCGCTGGGAACACAGTAAAGACATCGGGATTAGTCAATAGGCCTAATTGGGCCTGTCAGATACCCAAAGTGAGTTGGTTGAACAGGAATAATGGCCAACCAAATGATCCATGATTCAACTACTGATCAAAAATAAATAAAACTAAAAACCAGAGCGGCACATATATGTGTGGCAGAGCGAAGGCAGGGGGACTGAGTGGCCATGGTCCCCGAGTATTTATTTTAAAAAAATTGTACAAATAACAAATTTTATTTTTTCAGTTTGATCCCCATAATATTGTAATTATGTTTGTTTGGGACTAATGCATAAATTTTTTTTATATCAATTGGTAGAGTGTCAAACTTTTAACTGGATTTGAACCTTGGTTGTTGTATAAAAATTTCAAAGTACTAACCACTATATCATAAAATATTGATGAAACTTTATCAATTCTAATAAACCTTTTCATATTTTTTTTGGATATTTTTTTAATATTTTTTTTATATTTTTTTAATATAATTATTTTTGATAGTTTAATATTTTGTTGAATTGTTGTTCAACTATTTTTTTTTTTTGGTAGGTTATCAGTAGACTGAACCCCACTAGGTATCCGGGTCGACCCAATGCCCTACCCGACTAATCCCGATGACAGTGCCAGAGATGTCACCAGCCAGATTCGATCCCCTGACCTCACTAGACAAGCCCTGCGTGTCAGGAGTCGTGGCCGCTGGGATAACACGCACCGAGACCCATAGCATCTAGATGAATATCTGTATCAAGAATCCATGACTGATAATTTTTTTCGGTAATGTTAAGAGCAACAAACTCAAGTTTAGAAAGATTTGACATTATGAATAATTTTTACCTTATACTAGTAGCTCGGCAGTAGAGTCGTGCTGATAACGTGTTATGAACTAATAAATAAACTATGTAAACAAAGTAAAGAATTTGATACATGCAAATGAATAATAAAAGCAATTTTTCTTTTGAAATTTCTTTATCTCCGCCTCTTTTTTCTTCTTATCTATTTCTCTTCTCATCTTTTTCGAATTTTTCCGACAAATTGTACATTTAATTAATGCTAATATTATTCATCACTATTAACAATAAATACTAATACTATTCATCACTATGCAACACTATTTATCACTATGCAACACTATTTAACCTAAATATTATAGGTGACATTCAATAATTCATAACATTAAATTTATTTTGTATAAAAACAAGATGCCCATAGTTAAAATTATTTTAATTTAAATTAGATGTATAAAAAATAACAATTTATGATCCTATTATTTTCAGGCAACGACCATTTTATTAACTATCCCAACCAACCAAAATTAATTCCCCAACCGCACTATAATACAGATTATATAATTAATTGTGAGGTTCATAAGTCGGTTTCACACTTCAATGCAGTTGCCAGTTGCGACATAGTATAGGCAAGGCACGATCCTTCGACCACTTTTCCTATGCACTATTCCATGCTTTAATGGAGTTCCTAATTCCTATGCTAGTGAGTGTCCTAACATGGGAATTACTATTTCTGGGAGGATAATTTTGTAAAATGCAAGTTTCATCTTAAAATAAATCTGACCAACCCATTTATTCTTGGCAGCAGATTCTAATGAAACCAGCCCAGCCTTGAGCTTTCTGCATATATCTTATAGATCTATGGGCCAAGATGGCAAACATCTAGAAATTGCGAGCCCATGAAGAAATTCCTACAGTTAATATGTACTTCATGTCATGGACCACCTCCCCTGTTCTAATTTTTTTTTCTTTTATGGTCGTGTGAAGTTTGAGGTTTGATTGAATAATGATACTCGGGCACGCTCTTCGCAGAGGGGCTGCTCTTGGTGCTTGGCGCTGGAACCACCGCCGCTCCAGGTTTTTGATTTCTCAATTTAAGGTTAAATCCCTAATCCCTTTAGTTACAAATTTTTCTGATGTTATTGGCATTGCTCTGTAATTCAATTGCAAACTTTTTGCCGTCAGCATCCCAGTTGCATTTTCGTTTTCACTTCCGCATTGATTTTGGCCTTAATATTCCCTCCATATCTGCATAGCGTATCCTGTTTCACATAGTTTGTAGCGTTGTTGTTGATATTCATTTCTTGGTAATTGTATTGATGATCGGTTTGTTGTTAGTCAGTCAGCAGGGTTTTAGCCTTTGAAAATTCAGAAGTTTTTACTAAATTACTGGTTTCTTTTTCTTTAGTTTAGATTTTCCTTTGCTCTTGCTTCATACTGACTACTTCTCAAATCGCTCTCTCAATGCCCGGCTCTTGATTTGAACTCGTGCTGAGTACCTCCTTGTTTCCTTTGGTGTTTCCAGGGCGTAAATCAACCTTCTAAGACTGATGATAATGGCTCTTGTAATTATAAGTTACTCGCGATGGTTTCATCCCCCTACATTGTAAAGCATAATTTTTTCCATGCGACTGCTTGCGATTCTTCTGAAAGTTCAGAGGAAGCAACACAAGTAGAAGGTGTGGAGAGCAAAAGCAAAGATGCAGCTGTTCTTTTCAGAGAATGGGGGTGTAGTGATACCGACATTGTAAAGATTTTTGAGCGACGCCCATCATTACGGAACTCCTGCATTCATATCCTTCAGTCCAAGCTTCAAATATTATCTCAGCTGGGCGTCACATCCACTGAACTTGT
>JAOWBN010247375.1:0-11772 GCA_028565015.1 Pinguicula moranensis | reverse complement strand
CTCCATTTTCTGGGTTTGCTCGTTTTTGCGGAAAACAGAGGATAAAGACATTGCCCATTAATGAGCGTTAACTGCCAAATGACGGTGAATAAAGAAAGAAACGAGACAGCAAAGCAAGTGCCATTACATTAGACGAAGAGAAGAAGAGCAGAGAGAATTACAAGTCTCGTAAAAGATCCATTTACTTTCTCAGGTGATAGCCGTCGACCAACAAGAATTACTATTTAGTATTCAGTATTTTGACTTGAGACATCTTCGGTAAGCTCCCTCAGCTCTACTTTCCAATACCAGAAGGCAAATTTGAAACTAAAGACAATGAAAATTTAAACAAATTATATGGTAAAGAAAGATCAATTACACATGAACGTGTTTGTATTGTATGTACTGAGGCTGAGCTGGTGTGGACTGGTGGCCGCAAGTGTACTGGAAACAACTGTGAACATTGAAATGGACTGGGGTCCCATTCATCGAATCAGGATAGTGATGGGATGGGCTACGAAAATAACTACTTCAATAAATAGGAATTCGATTTTCGTTTATTGGTCCCATAATTACAAAATCTAATTATTCGTATTTCAAACTCAGAAAAATTCATGTGACTGGAATAAATTATAAGATCCAATACCCTTTTTTTGCAAACCAACGCAACGAGCACATCTAAACCAAAGAGATCTAATTTTATTAGGTTTCTTGTGAGTATAATCTTGTGGGACAATGTTAAAAAAAAAGTAAAAATAAGCAAAAGTTCTAATTGAGTTATCGAGGTTTAATTTTGAATGTTCTAAAAGTCATATTTTATTTTTACTTTAGGGTTTTATGATGTATTTTCTTGTGCCAGTTCCTTAAGTTAGCTGTTAGTCTAATCTTAATAACTTTTTTGAAAAAACTTAAGAATAAGTAAAAGTTTATTTTGGGTATTTTATATACTGTATATACTACATCTTTTACTTTTTTGAAAAAATATATTGATGCTAGTCATTTTTGAGCATTTAATTCTAATTCACTTGCTTTCAAACCAAATAAAATAAGGTCAGTTTTGGCATATTCCACTATATTGAAGTGTTTTCTTCACAACATAGTCTTCACTCACAAAGTTTGGCAAAATCATAGAGGCATTAGTTTCATTATATTGAAGTGCATTCTTCACCACAACATAATCTTCACTTTCAAAGTTTGGCAAGATCATAGATGTACTAGTTTCATCTAATTACTCATCAGTTCCTTTGAGTATTAAGGTCAGTTTTTAAAATTCATCCAAATTTCATATAGTGACCTATTAGAGTCCATTTTGAAGGAAAATAGTGAAGCTCTCAAAAAAACAAGGACAGGGGCACGTTGTTTGTCGTAGATTATTCCTGATTTATCCCACAATTCTAGAAGAGTTTCAGCACCATCTACTTTACGTACGACATTGTTAAACAAATTATTGTGTTTTAAATCTGAAAATCTTCGATTAAACTAATGTTTACCGAATTAATCAAGTAATAAAACCAAAACAAAATCAAACAAAAAAGAAAGAGCGCAATCAAGCCTCTGATGAAGAATACAGTTCGGCGCGCGGGGGAACACAGTAGAAACAGCTTCACTAGCCAAATGTATATATTACAACTCTTGAGGAATCTATCCTCTTATCTTCGTCTACTCCCACAATCTTAGAGCCAACTGCTCCTTCAAGGTAGATCTTTGCAAATAATCAAAAATTAAAGTGAAAACTGTAATACGAGAGTTGAGAGAAAATACAATGTGTATCAAAGAATAGCTCTGGCCATCGACTAATAAATCTCGCCACCAACAACTATTGTGTCGCGTTTTCCACCGATTAGCGTATCTGCTAAGTAGTAAGTCCAATCCCAATCGTGTGATCATCCAATGGCTAAGATTAGAACATGAGTAAGACTTTGTCTTTCAACAAAGATATTTTTTAGGAGATTAATATACATGTATTGGTTTTTAATAGTTTTATGTTTTTTTCTTTAAGTAAGGCATTATCTTTTCTTTATGTCTTTATTTGATTCCAATGGGCGTCAATTTCCTTGACGACATCGTTATAACTCCTTATCTATTGATTTGTATCGTTTTTTTTCACCAACTGTTTTGATAACGATATTTGATCGAGTAAAAGGGAGTACTAAAGAGTTTGTCAATTCATTTGCGTGCAAATCTCAAGTTTATGGCCAGCTGAATGTGATTCTAAATAATTATTTGTATTAAACAGAATTTAAACACTAGACCTCATCTTTTGTAAAACCTTAAATCGTTAACTACTAAAACAAACCGTTGGGATTATTCATTCTGTAGATCACCAAACGGTCATTTTGGGTCGACCCGACCCATCACCATTGTGGGTCAGCATAGCCCGTATATCAACCAGACCCAACAATATTTTGGGATCGGGCAAGGCTGGGTCAGGTCACATCTGGCCCATCCATTTATAATTTATTATTATTTCTTTACTTTATTATTAATAAATTATTTTTAAATATTACAATATATATATATAATACAGTCGTATCGGACCATCCATCATACCTAAATATAAGGCCTGACCCAACCTGCTAAAAAATCATGTCGGGTCGGCTTAGCACGGGGATAGGCCTAACCGACTGACCATTTTATACAAGTTCAAATGGCTACCTCTAATTAATTTCCCTAATAATTATAGAATCAACACCGAAACTTCAAATATTGAAGCATAGAAACTAAGTTACACATTTTTTTTCAATATCCATGTATAATCTAACGAGTATATCCTACTCGCATGTATGTGTCTATTTAGTCTATCCAAAAAAATTGTAGGTGCAGTCGATCGTCTCCATTAACTATCATAATGTCAGTTTCATAAATACGTGAAGGAGGTCTAATTATTTAGGAGTTGAGTAAAATAACTGGGTGTAGGAAAAGGAAACATTGTAAGACTGTGCTTGGTAGCCTGTTTCTGGGCAGATAATGTCGGATAACTAAGAATTATCCAACCTTGCCTCTTATTTGGTGCCCACACACTAAAAACACGAGGCCCAAATGATTCTGTCTCGGCCCCAACCGGGCCCGGGATAACTTTGTGTTTACAACCCAAAATCTGTATGCTCAAAAAATGCCAAATTTTGTAATCCCGCGTGTATCCTCATTGAGAATTTACAAAAATAACCCTGCATCTCCAACATTTTACAACACGACCTTGTATAAATATCCAGGAATCTCCCATTTCCATCCTCCACGGATGTTCTTTGGTCACGACGGAGGAAGGTTTTCTTTAATTGCCTCAACTACTTCTTTCGGCGACGCACTCCCAACCCAGGTTTATACGTAAGATTTCCATGTAATGATTCATATATATTGATTCCCTTTCATTCTGTGTTTGAAATCCAATTAAACATAGTGACCCGTAGATATTAGGGTTTGGGTGTTTGGGGAATTTCCATAGGGTTTACAGGTGGGTTTATGCCTAGATTATTGTTTGTTGTTTAGTTCCTTCGATACGGATTCTTGCTCTGAAAATAATGTTTTGGCTCTGCGATTAGGGCTATGCGTGTTTGTGGGCTTAGATTGGGAAGTGTATTTACAAATCTGTGTGCTCTGTGATTAGGGTTACGCATGTGTGCCTAGATTACTTTTATTAGGGAATGTCCATTGGGAAAAATGTGTGTGCTCTGAAAATTGAGTTTTTGCTCTACCAATTTGGAGTTTATTAGTGAACCAGGATTTGTCATCACCATTACATTCATGTGTTTGAAATCAGCAATATTTCCAATTGTATACGTTAATGTAGTGTGACTACTTGAAAAAAATGAGCGAGTATATGTTTTTTTGGGTGTTGTGCGTGCGTAGATTAGAGAATGCATTACAAAATGAACAACTATGTGCTGGATGAAATGGATTTGCTTTGCTGTATCCTGTGCTTTCTTGTTGTCTGACATAGGGTTTCTTCGTCCTACAGTTACATTTGTTGGATTAGGGATTAGGGGATAGGCATTCGTAGCCCATATTGTCTGTGTAATTCTATGATGAATTCGTTGGTTATTGCAACATTCTTGGTTTGTGCAAGAGCGTTTGTTCTTGCATTGCCAATTATTCTTGCAATAGAAATCCAATCGCTAGATAATACCACCAGGCCACCTAAGCGGAATCGTAACAGAGATTCACCTCCTAAATACCTTACTAGACAAGATTTCAGAAAGATTAGCATTCCTGGAATAAATCACTCAATAGTCAAATAGGGAATGCTTCAAAAATTTCAAGATGTCCAGTCGCGCATTTTAAGAACTATGCCGGATTTTGAGGGAGGATTGTTGGTTGAAAGACGATCAATATGTCTCAGTGGTTGAGAAGGTTGTCATTTTCCTTCGCACTCTAGCTCACCACCTGAAAAATAGGATCTTGCAAACTAATTTCTAGCGGAGTGGTCAGAAAATCAGTTAAACATTCCATTAGGTTCTACGCATTGTGCTTAAGCTACATAGCAGATTGCTTGTTTCTACTATTCCAGTAGATGACACATGTTCTGATAAGAGGTGGAAATCGTTTTAGGTGATTCTTTTACCTAGTTTCATAGCATTGCATCTTTTAGATACTTTTCAAAAGGTTGTTGTAACTTATAGGGATGCGTTGATGAGTTGGATGACACTTGCATTCCTGTGCGCATTCAAGTCGAAGACTAACCACGTTTTTGTACAAGGAAAGGACATTTGGCCACCAATGTTCTTGGGGTTTATGATACGCAAGAGCATTTTATCTACATGCTTGCTGAATGGGAGGGCTCAGCGGCAGACGATCGTGTACTCTGGGATGCCCTAACTAGGCTGAATCGCTTTACTGTTCAAAATGGTACGCTTAATTTGCTATTTAGGAGTTAATGCTATTACCATTGCTCGGTGATTAACTTTGTTTGCATTGCAGGGACATATTATCTGTGTGATAGTGGCTACATGCATTGTGAGGGTTTTCTCATTCCATATAGACAAATAAGCCCTTATTTTGCGCAGCCTTCTTAAAATTATAATCCAATTATAAGCACCTTTTTTTTTCAAAAATAACTCTTCATTTTTTCAAAAAAAAGTTCTTATAATCCAATTATAAGCATAAGAGGGTCTGCGCAAAACACCCCTTAAGGGTCATCTACAAGAATCGGGTGGTACGAATAGAAAGCCACAAAACTATAAAGAATTATTCAACCTCCATCACTCATCAGCGCGCAACGTAATCGAAAGGGCATTGGATATCATAAAAAAAAAGTGATTTGCAATTTTACGGAGCCCTTATTTCTACCACATTAATACACAATCCAATATTGTATTAGCTTGTGATTTAGTGCACAACTTTGTCATCAACATCACACCTTCAGATTCCTTGCTTGAGCCTGTAGCTACCAACTTGTCTGTACTGGAGGAGCGTAACCAAGATACAACAGTTTTAGATGATCACATTCAACCAATTAATTTGTCTCTAGGCTGGAAACAGTTTAGGGACTATCAAGCCCACAGCCTCCGGATACCCACACCTCACAGAGGACCAAATGAAGCCTTAGACATGGATTTGTTTCACTTGTTTGACTACTTGAACCCATAGATTGTTTGACTACTCGTACCCTGAGTTTTTGTACTTTTTTACATTTTATAGGTTCTATTTCGATGAAGAATAAACATAGGCTGCTACTTGGATTTGCTATGCTTTTGTTGTTTGCTACTCTTACCCCAATTCATTGTTTTCTTTATTTTTGTTGGATGCATGTACTTGTGTGACTCAATTTTGTATCTTTTAATTGTGACATTGTGGTCTCACAATTTAATTAATTTGCTATGTTGCTTAATTTGTGTGTATGTAGGGGCATAAGCATGGATGCAGCTAGCCATGTAGACAAAAAGGATGAGGTCACATCTGAAAGAGTTGAGGAAAACAATGCGACTACTAGGATTAGGTCTGGTGCTACAACACCTTTTAAACGCCCCAGATCTAACACAGTTGCACCAGAGAAGAAACTAAAGATAGAAGCATTGCCTGAGACAACGAACAATAAGAAAGTTTACTAACGCCTGATGAGGAAAATAGTTTGTTGAATTCTCTGAAAGAGCTTGCCCTAGAAGATTGGAATGCGGGGTAGGTCTGGCAGCATGGAACTCATCATAAAGCAGCTGCTAAAGTGAGATTGTCTGTTGAATGGAGCACCGTCACTGCGAAGAATGTTGAAAACAATATGCATAATTGGGATAAGCGATACCGATTACTTGATGAATTTTCAAAACTAAGTGGTGTGGCCATTGATCAAGAAATGCATGCTATTATTTTGGATACTAAAGATATGTGGGAAGAGTGCGCACGGGTAACAACCATGCAATCTCGTATCTTTTTTTAGTTATCTGTCATTCCCAATTATATAAATATGCATTCCTTTTTTATGATCTATTGTGTGAGTTGTTTGAACAGTATAGTGCCAGAGGGTCAGGAGCTAGAGACCACATCATGGCTGAAAGAAAATATACTCCAACACCAAACAAAGTCTGTGACATTTCTGATGGGTTTGATGAAGGAATAGCTTACTCAACCGAGCATATGGCAACAGATCTGGAGGATAAAGGTTGTCCAGTTGTAGACGGTAAGACGAGTGGGAGCCTGGGAAAGCGAAAGAAAATCATAATGACTAGTCAGTCAAGCCTCATTTGTAAGGCAAGGGAAACCCTCTCCAATATGGATGTTGTATTCATGCCAGTAAAATAGGTTTTTAGTGAACAACAACAGTTTATGAAGGAGGAGTCCAACTTGCAGAAGACGACAAAGTTGATGGAGCATTTGCAGGTGTACAAGGATCTGAACTTGGTGGATAGGCTGTGCCTCGTAGATCATCTGCTCCATCATGGTGAACACTATTACTACTGGACGAATATGGATGTAGAGCGATGGGCTTAACTCATCAAGCTTTTCAAGGAAGTGAAACTGAGCTAGACTTGAGTTACATGTTATGTTGTCACCTCCACACTATTTTGGAAATTGATTTTTTATATTATGTATTAGTTGGTGGCTTCTTTTTTACCTTAGTTAAGATTTTTGATAACACATTTCTGAGCTAGCCTTGGTTGTGTTTGAAACTAAGTTAGATTTTTTGTTGTGTTTTGAAACAACGGGCTATGTTTCAGTTAACTATTATGAGGCACCTTTTCTAGATTCTCATGTATGAGTTCCTTTTTTTTGTTCTTATGGTTAGCCATAGCATGAAAAAACCGAATGTTTTTATCCCGTTGTCAGCTTATTAGATTGAAGAAATGCCCTACTTTGTTGCTTTCTAAACGAGTCATCTTGTTCCAATGTCTCTTTATGTTGAATGGTAAGTTGATCTCTATGGATGGGTCCAATAAGAATTTCTCCAGATTTTGTTTCCATTCTAGCTCCCTTGGGGAAAAAAAATGATTCCATGATATTCTATTAATGTAATGAAGTCAAAAAATTTGTCTGAATCTATATGGTAAACACTAAGAAGTCATAATAGTGGCTCAGACTACATTGATTTCACAGAGCTCAAGCACTGAGAAATCAATGTCTGTTGTGCAATTCTTTGCATCATAATTTGTAAACTAACTTTCATATGGTTCATCCTTGAACAAGACCAAGCTCATTACCAATGGTGCTTCATCATTAGCAATACCAACAAATATCAATGCCAAAGCCAAATCCATAATGGTTGGATTGCAAAAGTGCAAACAAAACACAGGCAAGCATCATAAAATCCCAGACAATCAAAACACAGCCATGTCCTAATTCAGGATTGCAAAAGTACAAACAAAACATAGGATGATATAACATACATAAGATCCTCAAACACAAATTAGGTGAAATACTCGCTAGTGATGCAAGACATGGAGCTAGCTGCTAGGAAAAGGCGGCGGTAAACATTCTACATGTGGTCATCTCCGTCAATGATGATGGGGTCTTCTTCTACATTGCCAGTTATGCATTCAGCTGCTCTCGGGGGGAGCATCGACGGTGGCCGAAGCATTCATTCTTTGTATGCACGGGCTTACATATGCAAAGAGAATCTAGTAGGGGACTTAACCATGCGATGGAGAATTGACGACGGAGGACACATGCGTGCGGTGAGGCTTGGGTAGGTAGGGTTTTCCATTCTGCGCCAAAGAAGATGATGAGAATTGGGAGATCTAGGGTTCATTCGATTAGACATTTTATACGTGTATTTCGAGGGCATTTTCATAAAAGCACAGGGGAATAATGACTCAATGTAGGACAATCTAATATGAATCCTTACCGAACTTGTGGCAAAACCCCACACCCAATTTGATGATTTTTACACATGATTAAAAAGGATGAATTTATTGTGCTTACGCCTGAAGAAAACTTTTTTCAACCAATTAAAATTCACGAAAATTATAACCGAGAACACCACCAAATATTTTCTCTAAAAGCAACTTGTGTTAACCAAGAATTAAGGATAAGTTATTTAAAAATGATGTCACTTAACTTGAAAAGTAAGGATAAGTCAAAAATTGGTTTAAAACAAAAAGGAAATACTATTCTAATTTGGGGCATATAAAATATGTCCTCATCTTAGCCCCAACCTTTAGAATATGTAATGTGTGTTGTCTGGGAGCTATCCGGGCGCATAAAATGCTTTGTTCCCATCCCTAGCCATCAGCCACTGCAAGAGTGTGGTGGCCAAGTTCAACCCTTGGGATAGTATGTGATGGTGTTGTGCTACCTAGGGAATGAAGTTATGGAGTTAGTTTGCGTACAAGTTTTATTAAAATCACTTGTTTCCCTCATGTGCCTAAATGCGAGATTGAATAGGTATGTTTGGTTTACTTGTTTCTCTCATGCTTTCTCACAGCATTTTATTTTCAAGATTTGATTGGAATTCATATCTTTAAAGTTCAATTGAATTTTTCTTAATCTTCTGTTCAAGATAGTGCATGAGAAAACAAAACATTGTATTGGTGAATGCACCGAGTCTAAACTACTTACTGAGCGTGCTCACCATCACTGCCTGATGAAATGCAAGAAAAGGCTCCTGAGGAATGGTGGACATTCGAAGTTTTACTTTCAGGAATATTTATTTCATTCTGAGACTTGATTGTTGCTTATGACTTTATCTTAGGACCCTTCTAGTTTTTGCGCTGCTGAGACTGTCGTGGCGCGTGGTTTACCTTCATACCTTACTTTTTATATTGGCCTCAAGATTTATATCATTATATAAGTTTTTTTTTCATACAATACAAGCTTATAAGCCATGCGGAAATTACAAAGCTACCGTCCTACTTAAGGAGGTTGAAATTGAAAACAAACTGATTGAAGTATGGAGTCTTCCACTACCTCAGGAAGTGGAGTCCCCAGGTGCATTGAGACTAACAGTCAGCTATGCCTTTGACTTAGCATGCAAAAAAACTATGTACCAAATGAATGGTCTGGAAACGAAGGAAAAGCAAGAGGGTCGGCATCATTTTCATCGATGGAAGCATGGTCGCCGGCAGCCATGTCCGATTGAGCTCCCAATATACACAACCCATCTGGCCCCCATGCGTGCGGGTTGGTAGATCGATCGTCATCATCCCCCCTGGGTGCAGTGAAGCGGAGCTACCACGGTGAGCCACCGGAAGATTCGATCCAGACGTTGTAACTTGATGGGCAGTGCTATGATTCTCCCAGACAGAGCCGTCATCGTCTTCGCCAATTTGATCTTCAGGTATGCCCTCATCTGATAACCGAGAATTTGAGCTTCAATCTATTGGTAAAAAGTCTTCTGTAAAGAATAATTTAGTGCTGAATGATGAATTTGACAGCCCTGATTTAGCTAAAGAATCAGCCTCTTGATTCATGTTCCTCGGAATGTTCCGGAAGTTGACATGGCCGCCAGAGTCACTGAACTTTTGGATACGTTGAGTAGTTCCTGTTGAGTTAAGTTCGGTGCCCTTCCCTCTATTAAACCAATCGCAATCTTACTGTCTGTTTGTATCATCATGTTTCTAAGATTGAGATCCTTACTGATGTTTAATCCTTGATATAGAGCCCAAAGCTCGGCAGCGGTTACAGAGCAAGTTTTGATATGGATAGAGAAGCCCAAGATCAAGTTCCGGTGTTTGTCGCGAATGATGCCGCCGCATGCTGCCATCACAGAATTTTGATACACCGCAGCATCAACCGAGAGGCAATAGTCCCAAGCTGTGTGATCAGTACTTTAATGTAATCTTACAGCTTGTGAGTCCTTTTTTAATATTCTCCTTAGAGTTGAACTGAATTTAGCATGAGTTGTAGCTGTCTGTGTCATTGTAAAATAGGCTAGAATAGCAATGCTTAATTCCGTGTCGGCAAGTGCTTTGCCTTGGAATGTTTCTTTGTTATGATTGCACCACAATTTCCAGCACGTCGTAGCAAACAAACCCTGCCAATTAAGCAATGAATTAGAAGTAGATAAATTAGAAAGCAACCAATCAGTATGGGATTGGGTTTGGAAGAAAGACTCTGGCAGACCCGGTCGGATTTTCCTCCATATCTGTTTGCTTTTGAAGCAATCCCGAAGCACATGAAGTGTTCTCGGGCTTATTACAGAGATGACAATTGGGCGATGTCGCAATTCTTCTGCGAACTCTCTCGCTATTTGTCCATATAGCACCATGAAGAAGGCACCATAGGAACAATTTTATAGTTTCTGGGACACTCAAGGCCCATAGATGTCGCCATCTATTGTCCACAGGCAGCGTTATAGGACAACAGACATTTTCTAGTGCAGATGCACAACTGAAAACGCCTTTGGGCGAGAAGCTCCACGATCTTTTGTCTGGCCCTGCTTCGTACGAAGAAGGGGGTACAGCTAAAATCCTACAAACATAAATCGATGGCAAGTAAGTGGATAGTTTCCCAACATCCCAGCCACCTGTCAATAAACAGAAATCAGAAACTCTTAAGACTAAATCATTTGAAGATAGGGGAAGTAAAGAGAAACAAGATAATTACGTATCAAAAGGGAACCACACATCCCCCAAAAATTATATTCATTTTTGTCCCCGATCACCCATCTAGTACAACCTTCAACCGCATCTAAATTCTTGAGCATATTCTTCCATAGGAGTGAGCCTGTTTTGAGAGATCGAGTAGAGAGATTGTAATCTCTAGACAGCTTGTACTTTGCCTTGAATATTTCTTTCCACAACTTATTTGAATGAGCCACAAGCTCCCATGATAGTTTCAGCATAAAAGCCTTGTTCACATCCCGAAATCTTGATAGACCAAGACCCAATATTCCTTATTTTGACAAACCGTCGGCCATGCAACTAGAGGTTGTTTGCGATGGCTAGCATCTCCACCCCAAAGGAATCGTCTCACTATCATGTCCAAATCGTCACAAGAGGTATAGAGGGAAAGCAGTTGTTTGCATTTGATAGATTGGAATAGCACATAAAATTGATTTACACAAGACTAAACGTCCTACCATCGAAATTCTATCCGGTTTCCAAGATTTAACCCTTTTTTTTCATTTTGTTCAATGAGGATACGTGGGTTTTCTTGGTCACCCTTCCATGCAAAATAAGCACCCCTAAATACATGCCCAAGTCATTGACTCTCTTGATGCCAATAGTTATCTCCACATCTCGCGCAACCTATGGAGAGACATTTGGAGATGGCCAAAGTACCGATTTTTTTTCATCAACCATTTGTCCCGAAGGATCTCTCAAATAAGTATGGCTTGTTCAACCGAGGTCTACGAGAATAAAATTAAATCGTCAGCAAACATCAGATGAGATAACTTAAACCCGCCTCTTCCAAAGAGTAAGGGTTTCC
>JAOWBN010247364.1:399-11772 GCA_028565015.1 Pinguicula moranensis | reverse complement strand
GGTCTATAGTCTTCACAATGCATAGGTGTATAAGATTTAGCCAATAGAAAAATGTTGGCAGTGTTGCAACCTCTAACTAGCCTGCCATTTCTATAGAATTCCCTGAAAAATTTGGTCTACTTGCTGCCTGTTTAGATTATGTGTATTTTGGACACTTGACTGATATTTGAAATTTTCAGAAGAATGGCAGAAGTTTATGCATTGTAGTCATGAGCACAAATGTTAATATCGAATTCCCCACACTTGCTTCTTTGCTTGTTCTCAAGCAAATATATGATAGAACCGACACATGAACTATGACAGAAGACTCAAAATTCTTGAAATACCAGAAGAAAGAAAAAAACAAGAGAAGAAAAGAGAAGCAGAAAATGTGTGCAACCCTTGCACGAACAATTTTTAGTGTCTCTCCCTTCCATTGTTGGGGCCATAGGGTCCTAAATTCCCTATGCTCATCATCAGTTGCTCCCTCAACAAGATATGCTCTAGAAAAAAATGGCAAAAACCCATACCGTACCATTCTCCAACTAAGCAAAGAAATTACATCAGAACTTCATCCTAAGTTATAGATTTCTATCTATGTCCTCTATTGCTCTCCTCCTCAAATGAACCAAAATAGCCTAGCCCAAGAAAACCTCCTTACTTACCCTTATATCTTCAAGGAAAAGATAAGAAGAAACCTATCCTCACTTTTGCTTTGGAGCCTTAAGAGGTATTCATCCAAGCTTCACTCTTTCTTTCCTCTCTGAATTCTTTTCAGCCTCCAAATTTTTGCCATGATCTAGAACCATGCTGAGGCAAGATTTTTTTTATGGTGCCAGATGGTCTTCTGTACCATTGAATGAACGGATCCACCTATCACATATCAACCCCTCCCCCATACTTATTTATAAACGAGTCTCTCAATTAAGGAAGGATGCTAAAACAATGTGCATATTGAGAGATCTCCTGGAAATGAGTGGGTGGTGGGTGGGGGTGGCATCACAAGTGAGTAGTGTCATGTGTGTAAAGTGCTTTGAATTTCTCTAATGTCTGTTAGTAGCATAACAAGTTAGGCCTTGTGTGGAGTTGATGTACTGAAATGACAATTTAAGGTATAGCTCGTGTTAAAGGCAGTTTAGTGGGTGTTTTGTATGATAGATGTTGTATTCTAGGATGCAAAAATGTGGTACACAAACATCTGATAGTATGAGGTATCAGTGGGTGTAAAGTTTAGATAGAAAACGAGCCCATGACTTAGGTAGTTTCAACTGCTTAACAAGCCAGAAAGAAGAAATGAAGGCTTACTTTGAGTGTGGTCTTGTTAGCAGAAAATAAATGAGACTTGTCATAGAGCTGATTAAGTGGCAGAGTTTTGATGTTGGTGCAACAGTTCCTGCAAAAAGCAACGTTCATCAAACAAATAAATGCAAAAGAAATCAAATAACGTGACTGAATGTAAATGAGTTTCAAAATTTAAAACAATGGGCCACCTCTGATCCTCCGCTAATTTAAATGCCTCAGCTGGACTTGTTGATCTTCAGTATTCATAGATGTTGTTCTAAAGCATCAGAACCACTACTTTGTCCTTGGGTAGAATGCCTCTGTACTGCTTCAACTGATGGCCATTGACATTGGAGGCCTTGGTTGAATCTGTCTCAAATACACTGACTGCTCCATGAGGAAAAGTTTCAGCCACTGTGTATGGACTGCTCCATTTTGATTGCATCTTTCCTGGGATCAGTTTAAGCTTGTACAGGTAGAGCAGAACTTGATCTTCCATAGCAAAATCCTTTCTAGCTGTCAACTTGTCATATTGCCTTTGTCCTTTCTTTGTATATGGATGCAATGTCATATGAGTCCAACCTCAACTCTGCTAATTCTTGCAATTGTAACTTCATGTTTTCTCATGCATTCTCAGTGCTCATGTTGAGCTGCTTGACTGCCCAATAGGCTTGATGTTCTAACTGCACTGGAAGATGACAGATTTTTTTTCCAAAAACTAAATTATAAGGTGGCATGACTATAGGTGTCTTGTAGGCTATTATGTATGCCCAATGTGCATCTGGCAGCCTCATGCTCTAATAAGTCTTGTTAGGGTTCACTGTCTTCTCCAGGATGGTCTTAATCTCCCTGTTGGTGACTTCAGCATGGCCATTGGTTTGAGGATGGTAAGAGGTTGAAACCTTGTAGCTTCCTTCATATTTCTTAAGCATTGAGGCCACTGTTCTGTTGCAAAAATAAGTACCTCTTTCGCTCAGCAAGTGCGTAGGAATGCCAAACTTGCCGAAGATCTTATTCTTGAGAAAATTAACAACAACTTTGGAATCATTAGTCCTGGTGTCCAGTGCCTCCACCCACTTAGAAACATAATCAGCAGCTAGGAGAATGTACAAATTTCCATTTGAACTAGGAAAAGGTCCCACAAAATCAATGCCCCAAACATCAAAAATTTCACGAAAGAGAATAGATGTTTGTGGTATTTCATTTCTCCTAGAAATATTGCCCATTTTTTGGCGCTTATCATAAGTTTTCACATAAGCATATGCATCTCTAAAAATGTGAGGCTAGTAGAAGTCTGAGTCTATATTTTTTTCTAGTTGTTCTATTGGGGCGAAAATGGCCTCCACATGCTGAGCCGTGAAAAAATATAAGTACTGAAGAGATTTCAGAGTCACTCAAACACTTGCGCTTGATAGAGTCTTCACAATGTTTCCACAAATAAGGATCATCCCAAACATAGGAATTTGAAAAAGATTTTAGTCTGTCCTTTTGATTCTTTGTGCAATGAGGAGGAAACTCACCTGTTACCAGAAAATTCACAATCTTTGTGTACCAAGGCTGAGTTGTAGTCATGGAGAAGAGCTGCTCATCTGGAAAAAGGCAAAAAGCTGGACGCTGTGAGACAACAGACTCGACAGTAGGAGTGATCTTGCTCAGATGATCAACAACCAAGTTTTCTGTTCCCTTTTTGTCCTTGATATCTATGTCAAACTCACTCATTAATAAGATCCAGCTAATGAGCCTTGGTTTGGAATCTTTCTTTGTCAGCAAATACCTGATAGCTGCATGATCAGAATAAACAAACACTTTAGAACCAAGCAAATAAGATTTGATTTTTTCGAGTGCAAATACTATGGCCAGCATTTCCTTCTCAATTGTTGTATAGTTTTTCTGAGTCTCATTCAGAGTCATGGATGCATAGTAAATTAAATGATTGACTTCTGTTCAAGCACAACACCCACTACAAAGTCACTTGCATCACACATAATCTCAAAGCGGATCTTCTAGCTAGGTGCTCTCATGATTGGAAATGCTATAAGGTGATCCTTCAGATCTTTAAACACCTTCTTGCATGAGTTATTAAAATCAAAACTCACTTATTTCTGCAGCATTTTACACAATGGGTTCGCTATTTTTGATAAATCTTTGATGAAAACGCCTGTAAAAAAATGCATGTCCAAAGAAAGATCTCAATTCTTTTAGATTTGTAGGGTATGGCAAAGATTTGATCACTTCTACCTTAGCCTGATCCACTTCAATGCCTTTAGCAGAGACTACATGGCCTAAAACTATTCCCTGTTCTACCATGAAATGGTATTTATCAGAATTGGAAACAAGGTTAGTCTCAATGCATCTTCTTAACATTAAGGACAGGTGATTCAAACATGAGTCAAAATCATTACCATACACTGTAAAATCATTCATGAAGACTTCAATAGAGTGTTCAACATACTCAGAAAAAATACTTATCATGCATCTCTGAAAGGTGGCTGGAGTAGTGCACAAACCAAAAGGCATTCTCCTATCAGCAAAGGGACAAGTGAATGTGGTTTTCTCTTGATATCCTGGATGAATGGACACATGAAAATGCTCTGAATAACCATCCATAAAGCAATAGTAAGTCTTGTTAGCAAGTCTTTCAAGCATCTGATCAATAAAAGATAAAGGAAAGTGATCCTTTCTGGTCACAAGATTCAGTCTCCTGTAATCTATGCACACTCTCCAACCTGTCTGCTTCCTTGTTGGCACAAACTCTCCTTACTTATTCTCAACCACTATGATTCCTCCATTTTTTTGTACTACCTGAGTAGGACTAACCCATTGACTATCAGAAATAGGGTAGATCATTCCAGCTTGATGGAGTTCCAACACTTCATTCTTCACAACTTCCATCATGGGAGGATTGAGCCTTAATTGTGGTTTCTTGACCGCTGATGCTCCTTTATCCAGGTAAATCCTGTGCTGGTATATGACTGGACTGATGCCCTTGATGTCTACTATGGTCCATCCAATGGCTTCTTGATTTTCTTTCAAGACAGAGATTTGCTTCTCCTTCTGCAACTCAGTTAGCTTATTAGAGATGATTACCGGCAGTGTCTCATTTTCTCCTACAAATTCATACCTGAGGTGTTATGGAAATGGTTTTAACTCTACCTATGGAGCTTTAAGAATAAAAGGGATGAACTTTTATGAGGGCAGCTCCAATGGAAGAGCTTTCCTCCCAAAAACAGCAGCAGGAATCTGCTACAAATGAGCCACTTGTTCATGCAAGTTAGAGGACAATAATATTGAAGAATGTTAAAAAAAATGGTTCTGTTAGCACAGTGTTTAGATGATCTTCACCTTCAATTTCCAGAGTTCTATCAACACATAATTCAACTAGATTAACAGTGAAAAATTCATTGTCTTCAGGTGGATATCTCATGGCTTCGTTGATGTTGAACTCCATCTTCTCCCTATCAAACTCCATGGTCAAAGAACTTGTGGAAACATCAATACTAGTGCTTGCTATCTTTGAGAATGGCCTGCCTAAAAGTGCTGATGCTGAGGTTTTATCCACCTCCATGTCCAAAATATAAAAATCAACAGGAAAAATCAAAGAATCAACCATGACAAGCACATATTCCACTAGATCTATGGGAAATTCAGTGGATCTATCAGCTAGTTGAATAACAACCTTAGTTTCCTGCAGTGGTCCTAAGCCTAGAGAATCGTAAAGTGCAGCTAGCATAACATTGATTGAAACTCCTAAATCTAGCATGGCTCTAGTAATTTTATCACCTTTCAGTTTTTGCCTTCTCTTTATGGTGCATAGCTTCTTCAAAAATTTAGCATAACGACGTACAGTTTTGATCAAAATTAGGATAAGAATATTTACTTCACGTTTGCTGAAAGTTTCCAGCATCTCATTGCTTTTTTTTTGTTTTTTTTTTCTGCTTAAATATTTCATTGCTTCAGAAAAAGGGATGTTTCTGTTTGTGTGTTGAATGGTTCGTTGTCCTTCCTGTTTTATCAAAAACTTCTGCTCCTGCATTAGTTTCATCAGTTCCCTTCTCTGCAGCCATTTCCTGTTCTGCTGGTGCAATGGCTTTTTTGGCAGGTTCAGGGAGAACAAGTCCACTTCTCAAAGTCATAGCCTTAGTCTGAGCCTTGGGGTTAATTTCAGATTGAGAGGGCATCTTCCCTGATTCACGAGCCTGCAGTTTATTCATTGCTTCTCCAGGTTGGTGATGCTGGATCTTGCATCCATCTGTGCCTGCATATTACCTGTTTGTACCATGACGAGCTCCTGCATCATTTCTTCCATGGAGCTTTGTCTTGGTGGCATCCTGATGTGATGTGGGTTCTGAATATTACTCGTATTTCCATAGCTCAAGTTAGGATTGGGTATGAAATTTCAATAGGAATTGTCATATCCTTGCCTCTAATTTCTCTTCTGAAATCCCATTGAGCAAACTTCAGATCCGGACTCGTCTTGCAGTGTGGGGCATTGATCAGTGTGATGATCTGTTAGTAAGCAAATCTGGTAGACTATAGCAACAACCTTCTCACCTCTTTGGATCGGCCTCCTTACTACAGCTTCCATAGCTTCAACCTTCTTCAAAACCAAACTAACTGCAGCCTCTACTGCATAGACCTTTCTGGCTATTACCCTCTTGTTTTCGTGTCTAGAACTCTCAGCTAACTCCTCTAGAATGCACTCAGCTTCTTCGGCAGTCTTATTCAGTAGGCTGCCTCCACATGCAGCGTTCACCGATCTCCTATTTGTCACAGAAAGACCATTATCAAAGTAGAGAGTAAGATCATGCACACTGAATCCATGAAAAGGACAACTAGCTACTAAGCAATTAAATCTATTTCTGTATTCATAAAGGGATTCTTCAAAAGCCTACTCAACATTGCAGAGCTCTCCTTTAAATTTGTTATGCTTGGTGGCAAGAATATACTTCTCCAAAAACAGTTTCTTCAGCTACATCCAAGTAGTGCTGGTGTTGGGATGGAGATAGTAAAACCATTCTTTTGCATTGCCTCCCTTTAAGGAAAATGGGAAGGCTATTAGCTTGATGACATCTTCAGTCACTCCTCTAGCCTGCAAGCTTGTGCAGATGCCATGAAATTCAGACAGATGCCTGATAGGATCTTCTCAAGCCAGACAAGTGAAAGATGGCAGTTGATGTATCAGTCCAGAATTCAGCTCAAAGGATGTTCCTGCACGAGGTTCCAGATACTGCACTACTGTTCCTTGTTAAGAATTGTCAGGAGTAGTCAGCCGCTTCAATGTTTGCTGATCAGGTCGTGCCATTTCTTGCTCAAAATCAGCCAAATCTTATGCAGGATCAGAACTAGACTCAGATGAACTGTCTGTCAACACTTGTGATGTTTATGAAGATACTTGCCTCCTTCTCCTGTGAAATAACCTTTCTTGCTCACTAAGGAAAAACTATTAGTAGGTAACTGGCTACGCTTAAGGCAGCCAGTCACAAGAGAAAAAAAATCCAAGAAAACAGTAAGTAAATGCACTCAAAATAGAAACTAGACCAAAGTAGCACAAAACACAATTGCCTTTCCCCAGCATCGTTGCCAACTTGGTGCCTATTTTTCACAGTGTTGTAGCTTGAAAATTAGCTCAAGGTAATCCTGAATCCAAACATACAAGCTACTAAGTAGCTAGCAGCAAATACAGAGTCGAATACACAGAGAAAGTATGTGTGTGTGTGCTTCCCATTGTAGCACTAGTTTTGCTGTTGTCTTAACTCGAATTTAAAGGGGGGGTTTGTTGCAAATAAATACCAAAAATACTAGCAATTATCACAAAGGAATTCTAGAAGAAATTATAGAGAGAAAACAAACTTATGGTGACCCTTAATCCATGAGAACATCCCATAAAACGAACTAGATCCTGGATGTTTACCCCTGTTTTTAATGGTACTTAATGTGTGGTTTTTAAGCCACTGCTTCTCTTCTTACAGTCCTAACTCCTTAACCAGGTACTTAAAACACTAACTCTATAATTAGATCTGCATTAAGGTCAATGAAATTTTATTAAGTGTGTGATCCTAAGAGTTCTAACCGAATCATCCTTCCTCTACATATGATTTTTTGTTACTTCTTCAAAGAAACTGACTAACCAACATCTTTGATTGAAGAAGGTATTATCACATAAGGCTTAGATAAACTAACCGCACCTCTAAGTCCCTACTAGCTGTTGGTTCAGTCCTTATTAATTCAGATGGTCATTCTAAAACAACAAAAAATAGAAACATGCACAAGTGTATCAACAAACTTAAAATCAATACCAATGTCTTGTTTTTTGAACCTACACCTCACCAATTCGTTTAGGCAGTCTCAGGACATATATATCAATAGAAAAATGTAAAGAATTAGCTACTCATAACGTAAGAATTCAACATAATCTCAAGGAAAAGCAATGAATTTACAGAAACTTTTTGCACTGAGCAGTGCAGAGCCAAAGTGTTGTCTTGCTTCAAATTTCTGATGAACTTTGCTTTTTTCCTCTTCTTACCCCTCTATGTGTTGTAGTAGTCTTCTAATATTTAAGGGTTTGCCCCCAAAGAATAGGTTTAGATCCGTGGGAAAGGAGGAAAGCAAATCTCTTTGTATAGAAAACTTCCTTATGTATCTTGGACTTTTTCATGGATTGATTTTGTGCCTATCCCTTCCTTGATTTTTGCCTCAACTTCTTCACCATTTAAAATACACCTCAGCTCATGCAAAGGGAGGGCTCTAACTTGTGGACAACTTCTAATCTCAGTAGAGTTTCCAAATCTGGACAGAACTTGAAAATCTGCTAGATTTGGAACAGGCTAAGTGCTTCACTTCTTGCTTCATTTCTGGACTTCCGGGCTGCTATATGGATGCTTCAGAGCTTTTGTAGGTACCTGATATGTGTGTTGGTACTTGGCTTTCACTAGAACAGGTTCAATTACTCTCAAACAGTCATGGCAGCTTCTTCAAAATGATAGAAAATCAGCTTCTGCTCCTTGCTACTTACCTCTTCTTGGCTACACAAACTCAGTATCTTCATGAAGTTTTGGGATGATATAGGACTTGAACTTGAGTAGTAGCAGGATGAAATCAGCAAGATCAGCGAGATTTTAGACTTTGCAGCACATTGGAGTAGGAGCACTAGAATGAGCAATTTATTGAGGCTGCGCTTGACCTCCTTTGTGAGTTTCCTGATAGTCTGATTGTTGCAGCCTTGAATAGTAGGTAATGCGGTCTTTTTAGCTGAATCCATGGATCACACAAGGCTGCAAAGATTAAGGCTTAAACGCTGCAAATTGTTAGAATGCATTGTTGTCATAAGCACCAATGTTGCTATCAATGGTCCGATTATTGAAGCAGGATTGTCTTATTTACCTATTTTTGTGTTGTGTCATAGTCAATCGGTAATTTACCTTAGCAAAAATATTGTGGAACTAAGGTTGTTTCCCAATCTTATAGATGTGATATTTCATTTTATTAGAGATGTTTTTTTATATGTATTTTATTTTATTAGAGATGTTCTTTTGGGAAATGTTGTTGTACTTGATAAAATTTATCTGATATTAATGCTACAAATTTTGGAACTAAGGCTGTTTCAAGCTAAGTTTCAGACTTGTCTAAAACAGCTAAGAATGAGCTAAACTACTGTAACTAGTAGATTTGAGATGAGATGGCTAAATTTGGTTGCTTGCTGCCTGTTTAGGTTATGTGTATTGGACACTTGACTGATATTTGAAATTGGTTGTTGTTATGCTTTTGCTGGAAAATGTGATTTTTATTTTATATTGATTACTATGGAAACTTTTTGGTGGAGATTGTTGGAAGTGAAATACCCATTTTGCCATTAAAATTGTGAAATTACATTGCTGCCCTTATGAGAATTCTGTCTGGTTGCGTGGCTTGATCTAGAAGGTTTATCATCATTTTTATCTAACTTATTTGAGTAGTTTGTGTTCAAACCCCCATTATGATCTGAGCCATACATGTGTATTTAATCCTATGGAAATTATGAGAAGTCTCTTTGACTTCTACGACTTGCATCTCATCAGTTTGATCGATATTAATCTAACGGGTATTATTGAAAGCTTATCGAGGAAGCTAAGTGAAATAAATGTTGGATGAAACTTGACTGTTCATGACATCTAATGGATGAAAACAGGTGGTGCTGAGAATGAATATGGAGCGTTCGATCTATCACTTTCAACGGCCATGATCAGAAGACCACCCGCAATATATAAGGCTGAAGAAAAGGCGACGTGAAAAATTTAATTCACTTTTTTGATTTCTGGTCTCCATGTCGAGACATTCTCTCTTATCTTCTCCCAGATTCTCAGATTTACTATTGGAAACCATCTTGTTTCCGCGATATATCTTATATTTCAGGTTGTTCTTTCCTTATGCTCAATTTTTTAGTGACATAGATCATTGTTTGTCGAGCAATGACGTTTTTGCTTGTATTACGAGAGTTGTTCTTAGATTTGACAGATCTGTACTGCATTTTGGTTGATAAAGGCAACAGACGATAGTGAGCATCGGATTTACTGAAGCTCATGTGGATTAGTCGGAATCTAAGAATTCGACGAACCAAGAGATTAACATCGATTTTTTTTTCTGTCATTTACTTTTACATCATTTTTACAAAATTTATTTGAAATTTACTAATAAGTCTTTGGAGTGCAAGAATATCTAATTTAAAATACTAACAGTTCATTTTTTCAACTACATATCGGATGCATATTTGGGTCATGGCCGTAGTTTAATATTATTTGGACTTTCTAGCTCCCATCTCTGATTGGGCTTTCTTTGGAAATTATCTGAATTTATTACTAAACCAAAAATGAGGCTGCGAGTCCTAGATGACATTACGATATGATTTGGGAAAGCATTTATCAATCAAATTATATTTTAATTGAAGTAAACGTTCATTATTTACTAATTCAAAAGATAATTTCTTCTCTAATTTAAGGTATTATAAGCATTTTTTGAGAAACAACATCGAGAATCTATCACAAAAAAGCATTTTTAGAGTTACCTTTTTATGTTGACGACAATGAAGCTGGAAGAGTTGTGTACTGATATGAACCTAGCCAACTTGTGACTAAACTCAATACCAATATCGGTGGTTCGAAAGAAAGGATTGAAAAATTGACAACTTGTCGAAAATTTGACCCAAACACTTATAATGGAGGTCTGAACCAAACCTGCGTGTTTGAGAGAAAGAAATTCGCCACTCAATGAATCCTTTTGAAAACTTGTTTCAAACAAACTCAAGAAGATAAAAATTCATAAAAACCGATGCCACTTTTCTTAAACAAGGAAAGATAAGTCAAAAAGAGTTCATAAAAGAACTAAGGAGAATTTATCTTACAAAAACTACTTGAAAACATTTGATGATCCAAAAGAGTTCAACCATGAGCTTCTTATATAGGCCATGAGGTACATGGATTAGCATTAAATAGGTTCATGGATGCCTTAAATGCAAGCTTTGACCATGCAACCTTCCAATTGCACTTGTATTCAACCAAGGCATGACCAAGTCTTCCAACTCCATGTTCTTTAATGCCTTTGAACGTCTAGAATTTTTCTTGAGAGTGAAAGGTCCAAAATGCCATTTTAGTCATGCATGGACATGCATTAAGGCTTTTGCAAGTGGGCCTTGAGCTAGATTGGACTTCACGGATTGTCTTGCCCAAGATAAGCCAAATGGGCCTCATCATCCATGAGTGTTTTGAGCTTTTGCCATGGCACATGTCGAAGGCATGTGGGACGTAGCCCTCTTCAAATGAGCTCATCAAGTGGATGATTTGAGCATGGTGTCTTTGATTTATAGGTGTTGTAAATTCAGCCCATGTGTCTTTGAACAACATTACTTGTCCGTCCTTGAATATTTTCATCCTAGCTTGAGTAATGGGACCACTTGAGAGCTCCAATGGATCCTCATCCGCTTTGGATGTCATCTTATGTTCTTGTGAAGCTTTAGGCGTAACACGGGTTACATCATTCCCTCCCTCTTTAAATGGATTCACCCTCAAATCCGTACCTACATCAAAAGGAAAAAGTCGCAACGTTAAAAGAAACACTCGCATTATACTCACCTGGCAAGTCCAG
>JAOWBN010247353.1:0-11772 GCA_028565015.1 Pinguicula moranensis | reverse complement strand
ACTAATTTAGAGTTTGATAAAATTATGGAGTTTCACAATTTGAGTCATCAACCCAAATGATCCATAATATACATATATAAAATTCAAGGAACAAAATGATTTTCATCATCCAGTATACATGAAACGAATAAGAGCCCAATGCTCTAGGTCACATACCTAACATTTACAACAAGATAGTATCTACTTCCAAAAATCCAGGATAAACTGGCTGAAGCAAGGAGACGCAAATACTTCTTTTTTTCACAATTGTGTGAAACAGAGAAAGGCAAGGAACAATATACCAGGGATATGGAAAGAAAACAAATGGCTGGATGAAGTGGAAGCTGTGAAAGCATACATCAAGAATCACTTTCAGACAAGATTCTCAGAAACAAACATTTTCAGACCAAAAATAGGCTATGTACAGATTCAGCACATCTCTCTTGAAGCCAAGCAGAGGCTCTCAAAACTAGTTTCTGATGAGGAAATACTTGAAGCCATAAAATCCTGTGGAAGTAATAAGAGTCCAGACGACTTCAACTTCGCCTTCATCAAACACTTTCTTGAATTGATGAAAGAAGACATATTTCAAGTGGTGAAAGAATTTTACAGAAATTGTAAAATACCAAGAGGAGGAAACGCCGCACATATTACACTTATACCGAAGGTGATAAACCCGCATAAAATTTCTGAGTACAGGCCAATAATATTGATTGGCACCACCTACAAAATCATATCGAAGGTGCTAGCTTCTAGATTGAGCAGAGAACTTGATGCTGTCATTTCACAAAATCAGATGGCCTGTATTGGGAAAAGACAAATTGTACATGGTGTGTTGATTGCAAATGAAACCATACATGAGTTACAAAATAAGGGCTCAGCTGCAATAATCTTCAAAATCGACTTCGAAAAAGCCTTTGATATGGTGAATTGGAACTATTTGATAGACATGATGAGTAAGTTAGGTCTGCCTTCATGTTGGACTTGGTGGATTCGAGAATGCTTGCAGTCCGCATCAAATTTTGTCTTGGTGAATGGAAGCCCCAAAACATAATTCAGCCCCCAAAGAGGACTCAGACAAGGAGATCCATTGTCACCGTTTTTATTCCTCATAGCTGCAGAAGGACTTTCAGCTTTGATTCAACAAGTTGTAACACTACAGCTCTTTAAACTGGTGGAGATTGGGAACAAGAAGATCAAGCTCTCATACTTGCAATTCGAGGATGACACAATAATCTTTGGACAAGCCACTTGGGAAAATGTCAAAATCATCAAAGCCATCCTCCACAATTTCGAGCTAATGTCAGGTATGAAGATTAACTTTGCTAAAAGTAGACTAATGGGGCAGAATATTTCACACCAGAGATTGGAAAGCATGGTTGAATATCTAAACTGCCAAATGGGGGAGCTACCATTCACCTATTTAGGTCTACCCGTGGGCTCTAATCCTTGAAAAGAGGAGATGTAGAAACAGGTAGAAAAATTTAAAAAGAGACTACAATCTTGGGAAAATAGAAGTTTGTCCGTGGGAGGGAAATTTGTGTTAATTAACTCAGTGCTCTCTGCGCTACCTTCATACTACTTTCGCAGCTTTCTAGCTCCCAAATCAATAATCAAAGAGCTGGAAAAAATTCAGAGGAAGTTCTTTTGGGGAGAGACCTCTGAACAGAAAAAGTGAGCTAGATTAAATGGAAAAAAATCTGCTTACCACTGGAACAGGGACGACTGGGTGTGAAGAAGCTAGAGGCATACAATAGATCAATGCTTGGCAAATGGGGGGCAAGAGCATTGAGTGAAAAAATAGAACTGTGGAAAGACATAGTGAGATCCAAGTATGGCAAAGATGATGTGCTAACAGTTGGTAGATTGAGAGGTTTCCCTGGGATGAGCATAAATAGAGACAGAACATCAAACAGAAGCACATGAACAATCCAACACTCGAAATACTGGGCTGACATTCTGAAAGTTGCAAAAGAATATTGGTTCCAAGAAAGTACTGGACTGACAATAGGAAATGGTAAGGCAGTAGACTTTTTGGGAGGACAAATGGGTGGGAACCACCAAACTATCAGGGATATTTACAAGGTTGTACCGTGTAGACAATTGCAGGGGCAAAAAGGTAGCTGATTATGGGGAATTGGATGCAGGGGAATGGAGATGGAGATGGAGAAGAAGATTAAATGACAGAGAAGAACAAGAATTAGCTGAACTATTAACCTGCATTTCTAACATTTCCTTGCAGGAAACAGAGAAGGACAAGTACACCCACTTAAATCACCCACACGGAATATATGCAGTCCAAGCAGCGTATGGGCAGATTCTACAGCAAACACCAAACCCATTCTCTACTGAAGAAACACGCAAGCTGCAGCAAGTATGGGGTAAATGCATCCCAAAGAAGGTGGCCATACACAACTGGCGAATAATACAGGGCAGACTCCCCACTTTAAAAAACTTACAAAAAAGAGGTGTAGTAGCACAAGAGCAACTTATACCTTGCATCCCCTGCAAAGATGAAAGAGAAGATGAAAAGCACTTATTTACTTAATGCAGAGTCAGTGTATCAATCTGGAACTTAGTACAACAATGGCTCGGCTTCCCCTTGACCGGCAACAAAATACCAACACTGAACCAGTTCATCGATTTATGTCCCACACAAGCCAGCAAGGACTTCTGGAAATCAATCATGGAAGCATTGACATGGATTATATGGTATACTCGTAATCAGGTACATTTCAACAACAGTGAAATCAAGATTGAAGACATTTTTCAGAGGCTGCAAAGGATATTATGGTCTTGGTGGAAGGCTTACGGAGATAGAGGAAATTTTGCATACTCCCTGAACGATTTGATGAGTAATCCCCTAGGTTGCTTGGGCATCTATGATCCTCCCTGATCAAGCGCTGCGATTTTGTGGATATGTAAATAACTTTGTAATTATTCAATAGTAATATACAAATATTTTGCCAAAAAAAATTGATATAGTACATAAATTCTCTCTAGCCTGGTTGGTAAGAAATCAGAATATGAAAGTTTTAGACGCTAGCTCAAATCCAACTAGTGTATTTTTTTTCAAAAACAAAAACTACTGAGTTTTTGTCGGGAGTTGAACTCTGAAGAATTTCAAATCTTAATGACATAACCATTACATCATTTAATATTTTTGAGATATTGACAATTCTAAAAGAGTTTTAATTTCATATTTGTTGTGGATAATTTTTAATATTTTCTTTTGGTCTTTTAATATAATTATTTTTAATAGTTTAATGTTTTGTTGGATTATTGGTCAAGCAAATTTTAAACTTTTTAAGTTATTTTTGTTGTAATAAAGTCGACTATTGGTGCAAAATTATGGTCGTCTCTGTATCAAACGATCGCAATAACTTGTAGACCAGTCGTGCGATCCAGAACTCAACATTATTTGCTCATCTTTTTTAAATGCGGGCAAATATTTGATCTCGTGAACTTATAGACCGGTGGTTCATCTTATTTTTGACTCTTCTAGTTTTTACTCTGAACGTATATATCCGATCACACCAGATCCAACCCGACCCACTCCACTCAAACCAAGAAATTTTGGCCCCCCTCCATTTAAATTTCTGGCTCCGCCCCTGCTCCCACTTATAAAGTTTACACTGCCACAATTATTTTTGGAGATGACATTATACAAAGGGTTACCTGTGGGGCATAGTTTATCTATTCTTCAATATGTTGATAACACAATTATTTTTGGAGATGGTAATGAGCAAGACATCACATATACAAGAATTGTATTGAGATGGTTTGAAGCATTGTCAGGGATAAGAGTGAATTTTCACAAAAAGCAAACTCTTTGCTGTTAATCTCTCAAATTCAGAGGCTGGCAAATCTCCTACACTGCCAGGTAGACAAATTTCCAGCTCTTTATTTGGGGTTGCCTCTAGTAGGCAACCATCATCATTTAAATCTATGGGATCCTATCTTAACCACTGTCAAGAGAAGACTGAAGTAATGGGAGACAAGAAAACTCACTTTTGGGAGCAGACTCATCCTAACTAAGGCAGCATTGGCTCATTTGTCAATGTATTACATGTCAATATCTAAAGCACCGAAATCTATTATAAGGAAAATGACTCGACTACAAAGATAGTTTCTCTGGGAAGGGCATGAAGGGACTAGGAAAATAGCATTGATACATTGGAATCAGATAACTCAGAAGAAAGAAAGTGGAGAGTTAGGTGTTATTGAACTAGAATTTTTCAATGAGGCCCTATATGTCAAATGGGAATGGAAACTACTAACTGAATCCTCTAGTTGTTGGACAAATCTCCTAAAATATAAGTGTGGAAGGATACCTAGAGCACTAAATTTTGAAGATCAAGGGAGATTGTCTGAATCCATAGCTTCGGTCTAGTGGAAACAAATCATGAAACATACGAGAATTGATGATTGGTTTAGCAAAAATACCCCTGAGAAGAGTAGGTAATGTCTGCACTACATTGTTTTGGGAGATAAATGGCTTGGTCTTACTAGGCCATGTGAGAGGTATGAGAGGTTATATTCTTCTGTTGATGATAATTTCAAACTATATCCTCAAAAATAGCTCAAGAAGGTGAAAACATGAGTTGGAGATAGGCTTGGTCTTGTCGCAACTGATCTGAGTAATGTTCGAAGAATTACGTAATGAGTCGAAGGAAATTGAAAAGGAATCAAGCGAAAGATGCAGAGGAAGTTTTTCCCAATTCTTTTGTATTCAAACAAGATTTGCCGCTCTTACAAGATTTTCTCACTTATCCCGCCTTTTACACTAATCCTTTTTTTTTAAAGGCCAAATTTTATATATATATATATATACAAAGTATTTACAGATTGAAAACGCTACTCCACTAATCCTTTGATTTATATACAAAACAAAACAGAGAAAACGCTACTCCACTAAAAGACTCGCAACTCGTCATATGTCACGTTGGATCAAATATTCTAATTTCTTCCACGTGTCCAGATACAGGTCGTTGCAATGCTTTCTCCTTATTTGCCGAAAGTAAAGAACCTAAATCATCTTCATCCTTACTGAGCTGCACTGCATCCTTACTGTGCTTCAAAGCTGATTGCTGATACAAGTTGCTGGCCAAATTCCCGTCTGTCTGTAATGCTGCTGACGATTGTGGCAATATGGAACGAAAGTTCAACACACACACACACACCTTCAAGATGAGCATTCCATAGACTCATCTTGCGCAGTATCGAAGAAAAGGCAGCGCCTAGAAGGGCTTTCGTAAAAATATTCGCCAGTTGACAGGAAGAAGGAATATGTTGTGGCAAAATCAATCCGGCCTTAAACTGATCCCGGACAACATGGCAATCGATTTCTATATGCTTGGTCCGTTCATGGAACACGGGGTTGGCAGTTATGTCCATGGAGGCTCTATTATCACACCAATATGGAATTGGAAGGGAAGGCCGAATCTGGAAGTCACCAAGCATGAACACAATCCATTGAAGTTCGCGAACCGTGGAGGCCATAGCACGATACTCCACTTCCGCGGAAGAGCAAGCAATGGTTACTTGTTTCTTAGCTTTCCAAGATATAAGACTGGAGACGAGCAGGATGCAGTATCCAGTGATGGAATGCCATGTAGTCCTACAGCTACCCCAATCGGCATCACTATAGGCCGTAAGATTAAATGTGGAGGCACTGGAGTAAAATAGACCCAGAGTTGGATTGCCAGCAAGGTAACGTTAAACATGTAATGCGGCATTCCAATGTGAATCATGCGGTTGATGCACAAATTGACTTAGTTGTTGTATGGCATAAGAGAGATATGATCTTGTGTAGTTCAAGTAAAGCAGACGACCAATGAGCCTACGGTACTTTTCGGGATTGTGGTATAAAGGAGAATCATCAACATCTATGGCAGCAAACTTGAGATCATAGGGGAGTGGTGTTGCAGCAGGGGAGCAATGTAGATGGCCTAATTCAGTGAGCAGATCGCGCACATATTTCTGTTGACTGATGTATATCCAAGACTGAGATCTTGCAATTTCCATACCCAAAAAATATTTGGCTTCTCCCAATGCTTTGACAATGAAAGCCGCATCTAAAAATTCAGTTGCTCGGATGATATCTGGTAGAGAAGAACCTGTTATTAAGACGTCATCCACATAGACAATGAGGAATAATTGGTGTGTGGCAGTGGTCAGCATGAAGAGGCAGGGATCGTGACTGGACTGCACAAAGCCGAAATCCTGGAGTTTAGCCGTGAACTCAACATTCCACTGGTGGGAGGCCTGTTTCAATCCATAGAGTAATTTCTGCAGTAGACAAACTTGTCCTTTCTTGGCCTTAGTGTAGCCAAGAGGGGGTGCATGTATACTTCTTCCTCGAGATACTCATGCAAGAACACATTGTTCACATCCAACTGATGGATGGACCAATGTCTGGCAGCAGCTACTGCGAAGAAGATGCGGACAGTCATCACTTTGGCAACCGGGCTAAACACTTCATAAAAATCTTCACCTTCTACTTGATTATATACTTTTGACACAAGACGCGCTTTGTATCAATCTATTGTTCCATCAGGCTTGCATTTAACTCTGAAGACCCATTTGGATCCAATAGCTTTCTTGTCCGGAGGGAGAGTTGTGAGCAGCCAAGTTTTATTGTCATCCAGCGCAGCAAGTTCTTGCTGCATAGCCTGAGTCCATTTGGGATTGGTACAGGCTTGTTTATAGGTTGATGGCTCAGTGTAACTTGACAAAGTTGCAGCAAAGTTGCAGTAAGCATGAGTGAAGTAGCATGAGTTATCTGACGGTGAAACACTGACCAAGTCATTCTGATCATCCATAGAATTGAATATGTGAAAATCATTCATCCAAAAAGGAGCATGAGATGGCCTGGTGCTGCGTCTGAGTACTGGTTCAGTAGTGATATCATCAGTGTGGTGTCCAACATTTGAACCAAGGGAATTTGGATGCATCACAGGGGCTGATGGCAGTTGAGTTTCAGTGGGGTTCTGAAGCAAACAGGGAACATCAGGAGCATAGTAATCATCAGAACTGATAGACAGATCCATGGGCACAGGAATTGTATCCTCATCAGGATTAATATCAACAGGAAAACGGTGTTCTGTGAACTTCACATCTCTGGAAACAATGATCTTCTTCTCATCTGGTAAATAAATCTTGTAGCCTCTTTGGTCACAAGGATAACCCACAAAGATGCCTTGGATAGACCTTGCATCCAGTTTATCACGAGTTGGTCTTTTGTCTAGAACAAAACAGCAGCAACCGAAGATTCTTAGAGTGGACAAATCAACAGGAAGATGTTGTAGAATAGAAAGAGGTGAGCTCCAGTTCAGAACCCGGCTAGGCCACTTGTTAAGAAGAAAAGTTGTTGTGAGGATTGCTTCCCCCCCATAAACATTTTGATACTTTGGCTCTGAGCAGCAAAGATCTAGCCACTTGCAATAGGATTCGGTGTCTCCTCTCCACTAATCCATTCTGCTGTGGAGTATAAACACAGCTTCTTTGATGAACAATACCTTGGCTGCTCAGAAAAGTGTGACATTGATTGTTAAGAAATTCAGTGCCATTATCAGACCTTAACTTCTTGACTGAGCTGTTGTATTGAGTCTTCACCATCAGAATAAAACGTTCAATTAAACCGGGAACTTGATCTTTATGTTTGAAAAGTTGTGTCCAAATACAGCGGCTATGATCATCCACAATGGTAAGGAAATAATGACAACCAGTGATGGAAGTTATCTTGTAAGGCCCCCACACATCTACATGTAGCAACTCGAAACAGGTTTGAGATCTGTTAACACTATTATCAAATGCTAATCTGCTCATCTTCGACAGAGGACATATAGCACAATCATCAACATCAGTTTTGTGAAAGGTATCTACATCATAATTCTCCAAATGACTCATTACATCATAGGAGGGATGCCCCATTCTATCATGAAGCAAATCTGCTGAAATGACAACATTAACACGAATTGCATAATTGTGTCCAGAAGTATTTAAAACTACTTGATTCGAAGCTGTTACAAAAGAAAGATAATCCTTTTCTCCTTGCATCACCATTGCTGGATCAAATGACTTGAAATTCAGAATGTAGACCCCTTTCTTCACCTTTCCTACGGCAATCACTTTGCCTGTTTTAAGGTCCTGCATAATGCACTGATTAGGCAGGAAATGAAGCCAAAGATTCGTATGCAGTGACAATTGTCTCACTGACAATAAATTGTATTTAAAACTGGGCATGAACAGACAACATTTCAACACAACAATATCAGACAGTCTTATATCTCCCCTGCAGTTCACTGGCCTTACGCTGCCGTCTGGCAACCAAACTGGTGTCAGCCTATCAAATGAACAAATGTTAATCATAGCATCCCTATTAATGCACATATGATTTGTTGCTCCAGTGTCTATGATCCACTCATCCCTAGCAATCTCTTTATCAGTTATACAAGATAGGGAATTCAGAATGGTGCTACCTGCAAAATCCCCATAATGAGCCATGTTCACTGAAGCTCCATCATGATAATCTGTCGTCCACTTTCCTTTTGCAATACGTTGTAGCTCCTTTTGCATATTATCCATTGCAGCATACAAATTGTTCAAGCCATCTCCTTTCATGTCCAGTGGAGTATGTTCCTGTTTTCCCTCTGCAGATGATTCAGCAAAGTTAGCCAACATATTTTGTGTACCTTTCCTTCTCTGATCTGAACGCCCATCAGGATATCCATGCAGCCTGTAGCATACATCCACAGTATGTCCAGTTTTCGTGCAATGAGTACAAGTTAGATTACTTTTATCCACCCTTCTATCAGTCCATCCCTGTGGGTAGCCCTTGATTTTAAAGCAATTGTCCATTGTGTGGCCACTTTTAGTGCAGTGGTTACATTTCAATTTGCTCTTATCATATTTGGCACCACTTCCACTCTTTGCCAACATTGCAGAATTCAGTTCGCCCCCTATCATTGACATGTTGGTGCTGAGTTGCCTCTGTTTTTCAGCACTAACAATAATGTTGTAAACTGTGTCAATATCAGGAAGAGGACTTGCACTGATGATATTTCCTCTGTCAGCTTCATAAATTTCATTCAGGCCCATCAGAAACTCCATCACTTTATCCTCGTTATGCCTCCTTTCCAGTAACACTCCAGCTTCTCCTTCCACTTGAGGAATGGGTCTCAATTCGATATATTGATCCCAGACTGCCTTAAGTTTCCCAAAAAATTCACATACACTCATATCTCCTTGCCGAAGTCCTGCCATGTTTCGTTTAAGTTCAAATAGATGAGGAAGGTTTGTAGTTCCCAAGCGCTTTTCCAAACTCTCCCACATCTTTCGAGCATCATTAACAAACAAATGACTTCATGAACTCATTGTCCATAGATCCACGTAACCACGAGCAAACCAAGCTATTTGCTCGTTTCCACTTCAGAAAGTATATTGAATCTTCATCAGGTTTCGTCAGAGAACCATCTATAAATCCTATCTTCATCTTTGCCTCTAGAGCCAAAATGATAGCACACTTCCAAATCAAGAAATTTGACTCATTCAACCGGATTGACACTAGCTGCATACCTGGACTGTCAGAACCATGCACCAGGAGTTGTTCCTCCAACAGATCATCTTGTTGTTGCTTGCGTTTCATCACTTGCAACAACTCACGTTCTTCCTCTGTAATTGCCATTTCCGCCGTTGACCTTTCCGAACAAATTCAGATCCTGCTTAGTTTCATCGATCAACCTTGCTCCGATACCATCTTGTCGCAACTGATCTGAGTAATGTTCGAAGAATTACGTAATGAATCGAAGAAAATTGAAAAGGAATCAAGCGAAAGATGCAGAGGAAGTTTTTCCCAATTCTTTTGTATTCAAACAAGATTTGCCGCTCTTACAAGATTTTCTCACTTATCCCGCCTTTTACACTAATCCTTTTTTTTTAAAGGCCAAATTTTATATATATATATATATACAAAGTATTTACAGATTGAAAACGCTACTCCACTAATCCTTTGATTTATATACAAAACAAAACAGAGAAAACGCTACTCCACTAAAAGACTCGCAACTCGTCATATGTCACGTTGGATCAAATATTCTAATTTCTTCCACGTGTCCAGATACAGGTCGTTGCAATGCTTTCTCCTTATTTGCCGAAAGTAAAGAACCTAAATCATCTTCATCCTTACTGAGCTGCACTGCATCCTTACTGTGCTTCAAAGCTGATTGCTGATACAAGTTGCTGGCCAAATTCCCGTCTGTCTGTAATGCTGCTGACGATTGTGGCAATATGGAACGAAAGTTCAACACTTGGCGTCGGCAACTATTCACTTATGAATCTACTTATCTATTCCAACTCCAACAGGAACTCCTAGAGCATAGACAAGATGACACAGAAGATTGCTCGATATGGAATAATAATGAGGGAGGATTGTACACAGTAAGAAATGCATATATGCTAATTTGAAGAAGAAATGGGCATCTCTTGCCACATAATCTTATTTTGTACTCACTTTTGGATGCCTTCACTCCTTTGAAAATTGTTACCTTCAATTGGGGTCTATTGCAGGATGGAATCCCTACATTGTTAAACCTGCAGGGGATAAACATATCAATCCAGAATGAACAAAACACCTTATGCAAGCTCTGCCTCCAGGAGAATGACTCAATCGAGCATTTATTCATAACATGCAATTGGACTTTTATATTGTGGATGCAGGTGTATAATTGGCTCGATGCCCCTATGATATTGCACAGAGATCCGATGACAAACTATACCGGACACATGCATATGGCTTGATACAAGAAGAGGAAAAAATATTGGCGGATGTTGTGGCTCCTCACAAATTGGCAAATATGACTGTATAGGAATTGTGTGATCTTCCAACAGAAAGCAAAATTACCTTGGAAAATCCTGGAGAAAATCCAATTGCAAAGTTGGTTGGCTGAAATGAAATGGCCTTGCGTAGTGATGTCATGAGTAGGAAATCCTCGTCAATTAGGCTCATTAGTCACTAATGGGCCAATAGATTTATTCATTCATATTTAATAATGCAATATTTCTTATCAAAAATAAAAAAAGATTGTCTCAAAAGAGAATATACTTGAATTTTCACTGTTAAAATAATAACCCTAGTTCGAATGCACCTAGAAAATATACACAAAGAATGGTCCCTTATCCTTCTCCAAGTTATGCCATAAAGAATAAATCTTGTACCACATATGCAGCCGAATTATCTTAGGAATGTGCGTTTACTCCACAGATTGGAACTGGGCCTTGGTTAATACAAGCGGTGATCAAGGAAAATGCTCTCATCTCCCAACAAATTCTAGAAGATTGTCTTGCCAAATGCCACCTCGACTCGATGGAGTCGAAAGTCAAGTTCAGACACTCTAATCTAATGATTACTCTGTTTTCTCCGCCATTCTTGGAGAGCAGTTGTCCTCTGATCCGCCCGCAACTAACTAACAACGCCTTCCTTATTGTAATTGATGACAAAAGAATAAGTGGCCTACCACACTCACTGCTCAACTAAACTTGCTATTTCTGGATCCATCGTCATTCGCGATCGAGCTGCTCGGAAACGTATCCTTCCTCCTTCAATGGTTCACACGGTGGTTCAATCCTCGTCTTCGTCTTTTTCTTCTTCTGCAGGACTCTCCAAGACTTCTGCCAGGGCGTCATATGTATGTCGTCTTTTGCTAAATTTTCTTGCGATGCTGTTCTTCTTTGGTTCTGTTGAATTGTATTGATTTCTGGGTTTATGGGCGTTCAATTTTATTGGCTCTGTTT
>JAOWBN010247342.1:0-11772 GCA_028565015.1 Pinguicula moranensis | reverse complement strand
CTATTTCCTTGACAGGAAATAGGCACACCATCTACTATAACCCAACAAATTCTTTCTACCTCCATAGTTTCATCCTTTTCAGTCCATGGTCTAACACGTTTTATGCTCTGCGCTATGCTGGAATTGTATTCTGTTAGGAATTTCTTTTGGCTTGCTTCATCTTGGAATAAGATCAGATACATATTCCTGCTTTTGAGAGGCGCAATAGAGATATTCAGATACCCCAAGCTTTCCAGTAGCAGTTCAAACTGCTTTACGTCCTTTCCATCTATTATCTCGAAGATTGCTGCACAGCTAAGCCAATTTAGTTCTTCCTTAGTTGGCCTGAAAACTTCAACAGTGTTCTCTGCTTTTATTTTCTCATGTTGATTCCTCCATGGGGCTATGTGTGCTGGAGCTCTCACCTCCTGATTCCTTGGGTAGCGTGGGTAACTCACCTTGATCTTATAATTACCCACCCACACACCATCCAGTAGTCTATCCATATCACATGTGTTGCGTTTGTAAGTGACAATCCAAATCGATGGCCAGTCTTATCCAGCTTATGGGGTATATGTACATCAGTACATATGCCATAATCTCTGAATACCCTAAACATGTCAGCAGATTTACAGACATCAGGTATGTTGGTGAAGTAGAGCACCATTGTGTCTTCTTTCAGCTTCTGCACTTTAGCGATTTTTTGATCTTGCAGTTTTTTGTTCCATTTCTCTCATCCTACGTTGCTCAGCTCTTTGGAACATTTGAATATCTTTTGCTCTGCGGACCATTTTGATATGTTTGTAGGTAAATGCACCAACTCAGAGAAGAGTTTCTGAAGGTGCTACAGTAAAAAGCTTTTGAATCTTTGCCGGACGTTGCAGTAAGGAACCTATCCACAGTTATCCCTACCGGTGAGCGCACCCGCCCGGTATAAAAAAGGTGTAACCGAAGTGGACAGCCATGGTTCCGTTCGCCGGTATTTTGTTTCTACGGCGATGTAATACTATTGTCGGCGGGATTTCGGATGAGTGCTACAGTAGAGAGCATTTGAATTGCTACAGTAGGACTGATGAAAACGATTTTTATCCCAAATACTTGCTTCATTCAAATTTTATTTACCCATTTTTTCGATTTCACATAGCGCAATATATCATATATGCTCGTATACAGTAGTTCAATTCAAAATTTCCAAAAGTAAAAATATGATATTGTATATTATATCACATGCCATTGTGCTATTAAAAAATAAGTTATTTTAATAGTCTCCAAACACGTTATGAATTTCAATTATTTCATCAATCTTATAAAACATCTAAAAAACTATCCACATACCTAATCAATCTTATAAAACATTAGTATTTTCAAATGTTTAGATATTTATTATATTTTTTGATTATTTTTTACTATCATGCCCTAGTCAAAGATTAAGAATTTTTAATAATAACACAAATTGTTTTCTTCTTCTATGGTTCCAGACAAAGTAAGTTCAGTTGTTACCTTTTACTCCTCCCCGAAAATGTCTTATTCTTTCCTGTCCCACCGCCTTGGTTGGCGGTGCCCACCCGTGTTCCCCTCCGCACGGAATCACAAGTCTCCCTGCCTCTCTTTTCGCCGACACCACGATCTCTCCGTCCATATCGCGGGCCCCACACATCTGACCGTTCTTCTCACACGACCTCAAAAGTCGCTACATTGCCAGCGCGCTTGTTGTGGAGTGAAAATGGACACGCGCTTTTCATTCATTTTCGCCAGAGCTCATGAATTTCATGCAAACGGGAAAGATAAGAAGCCACGCAGAAACGTGTACGTGTGTACCCACCTCGTTGATAGCATTGATAGAAACACCCATCAGAGCCACATGATGACTCATGTACCTTAATGTCCACTTCAAATGCATCCACGTTGGTCTTTGTTGGCAATCGGACAACCACAAATCAGCAACTCTCCATCAGCACAGATGACACTGCTTGGTATCTGCAAAAGACACTGAGCAACAAAAACGAGAATCTTATAAGATTAGGATAACATGCTATAAAATGTAAGTAGAAATTCAGAAACTAGAAATGAAAATCTCCATGATCTTCTAAAACTCATTAACCAAACATGGACTTAAGCCAAGTTTGGTTCTTCATGTTGAAAATCTACATGGTATCAGAACAACAATAAAGATCTAGTTGTTGAATTATCAGGCTGTGAAGACACTTTGTCCTAATAATTCACGTATTGAAATCTGCGGAAGAATGAAGACATATGATTAACCAACTTTGAATGAAACGAATAATCTGATGAAACTGAAGAACAACAGCAAAGAGAAAAACACAATCAATATTAGAAGTGGAAGCACGACTTTCTTAAATAAAGAAGAAGAGAAAGTCGAGCAACGACACATGACAGCATTCAAGCACTTCGATACACATTGATCGAATGAATGAAACTAGATAGTTTTTTGTATGCGTTGTTGTTAGTATAAGTACGTTTTTTTATTCCTCTTTGTAAATTAGGGGATAAGAAACAATTGGAATTTTTTCTGTAATTCCGCTGCTCTACATAATTAAGAACCAGAGTTCATATTTCGTCTTTTAGCCTTTACAAACACAAACGATTCATTCTGAAATCCAAAATTACTGGATTTCTACATGATATCAGAGCTAAAAAATTGATCAGCGATCGCAACTGGTTGAAACTAGCCGATTAAAGTTGCAAAATTTCTGTATCAATTCTTTGCATTTATTGCTTGAATGAAATGGCAGTAACTGAAATGGAGAATCAGAGAGAGCTGTTGGCGATGAAGCGCAAGTAGCAACTGGAGGATCTGATTGAAGAGCAGCTGCAAGTCCATGGATCGGATAGTCCAAGCATGCAGCTAGTCTCAATCTTGTTGAATGAATCAAACTTTTTGCTTTGGGAAAGTGCGATTGTATCCGCACTTGAGGCTAAACTCAAGATCGGGTTTATAGATGGATCGTTGCGGAAGCCGAATAAGGACTCGACTCTTTACTTGAAATGGAAAAGAGCAAACAGTTTGGTTTGCTCTTGGATTAGAGGTGCTATGCAGCCTAATCTAATGAAGACATACATGTTGAAAAGACATACTGATGCAAGATTGATATGGTTAAGTCATGAAAAACGATTAGGATCTACCAATTTGCCACATTTATTTGAGTTGAAAAGAAGTATGGCTATGATGAGACAAGGAAATATGAGTGTTTATGAATTGGCAACTGAAGGTGTTGTGGGATCAATACGAACAGCTCATACTGACTCCATATATTGAGGGAGAGATAGGAGATCTGTTGGCTAGGAGAGACAATGAGGACAGAGTTATGATTTTTTTGATGGGGCTGAATGATATTTTTAAAGGTGAAAGAGGACGAATAATTCGAATTAATCCACTTCCTGATATTGATGTGGTGTACAATACAATTGTTGCAGCAGAAAAACAAAAACAGGTGAGCATTAATCTTGCAGCAACTCATGATGGCATGAACACTGCATTGATGGCCAGAGGGGGCACTTGGAAGAAAGAAACTGGGGGAGGATCACGTATAGACAAAAGTTTGTTGAAGTGTAGCCACTGTACTAAAATAGGTCATACAATGAATGAGTGTTTCAAGTTAGAGGGTTATCCTGAAGGGCGGAGTGACAGACGAAATGACAAAGGGCATCTCAAATGCACTCACTGCACATTGACTGTGCACATTGTTGATGAATGTTATAAATTAAAAGGATATCCTGATGGATACTTTGATCAAAAGAGAAAGCCATGGCAGGGTTACTCTACTAATCAGGCTATCAGTGATGAGATTGGACTGTGGTAATACTCCACTGGATTCAGGGAGGGAGGGAATCAGCAACTTATATGAGATGATGGGAAGTATGCAGAAGGAGCTGAAAAAACTATCCATGGGAAAGGGATTAGCTGACCATGATGGAAAAATGATGGTGAATATGGCACACTTTGATGACTTTGCAGGTAATAGTATTTTTCCATTCCATGTTATCTGTCAAAAATAATAAAATTTCAGCTTAGGAGTGGATAGTTGATACTGGAGCTACAGGCCACATGTGTATTGACCATGATATGTTGCTGAATGTTCACAATTTCACCTCACTAACAGTGTGGCTGCCAAATGGTACTACCAAGCCTGTTGTATGCAGTGGAGATGTACTATTGTTCAAAAAATTATCTCTGAAATCATGCCTTTACATGCCTAGTTTCAAATACAATCTTCTCTCTATTCCTAAGTTAGCAAAAGATTCAAGATTGAGCTTCTATTTCTTACCTGATAAGTGCATAGTGCAGGACCTTGAAAGCCAAAAGATTGTTGTTGTGGGTCATGTTAGAAGAGAACTCTGCATACTGAATGCAGAATCATTCAGTTCGGATGCAGTTTTAAGTGGATCAGTCAGACTTTCTTCATGTTTGTTAATAGATAATAAGGATTGTAGATTACTTCCTATGCGGAATAAATGTATTCAGGCACACACTATTGTGACCTCAGACCTATTGCATAACTGTCTTGGACATATTTCCATCGATGTAATGAATCATTTGGATATCAATGCAAACATGAAAATTATTGTTGATGCTTGTGATATATGCCCACTTTCTAAACAAAGCAGACTATTTTTTGTTAACAGTTTGCACAGATCTGACCATTACTTTGATTTAGTTCATATGGATGTGTGGGCACCGTATAAAATTTCTTCTACCAGTTTATGCAGATACTTCTTAACTTTGGTTGATAACCACGACAGATGCACTTGGATTTTTTTGTTCAAGTATAAGGTGTAGGTTTACAGCTTGATTGAAGCTTTTATGTTGATGATTCAAACGTAGTTTGGAGTATTGATTAAAGCATTCAGAACATACAATGGGAGTGAATTTTTGAATGACGACTGCCTAAATTTGTTTCGTAAAAATGTAATTCTGATCAAAGAAGTTACTCTTACACCCCGCAACAAAATGGTTTGATTGAATGAAGACACAGGACATTGCTACAGATTGCTCGTGCCTTGTTATTTCAGGCTAAACTGCCAAAATCATTCTGGGGGCAGCAGTTCTCACTGCAACGTTTTTGCTTAACCGATGGCCAGGCAGAACTCTAAAGTGATTGTCCCCTTTTGAAGTTCTATACAAGCAAAAACCAGATCTTACCAGACTGAGAACATTTGGATGTCTCTGCTATATTGTGGACAATCGTGAATCGACTGGGTAAGGACAAGTTTGATGAAAGAGCCATGCAAGGGATCTTTGTTGGATATCCCTCATGTAATAAGGGATATAAGATCTACTTTCCAAAATAAAATAAAAAGCTGTTGTTTCTAGAGATATGCGGTTCTATGAGGACAGGTTTTCTTATAGTTCTTATCTAGATGTTGAGGATGTTTTACCAGATCATGGATCTTGGATTCATGGTGGTTCTACGAGCAATGATCTCATCCTGAATGCACTCCAGCCTGTTCCCACAATCATTGAGCAAAGTGCAAACCAGCATGAGACTTCCTCACCTTTGGCTTCTGATGCTCAAGAAAATATTTCTTCTGATAAGGGAATGCAATTATCTGTATCTCCTACTGCTGTTGGTTCTCAAAATACCCCTGTCAGACGCAGTTCTAGAGTCACTCATCCTCCTTCACAGTTTGATGACTTTTATGTCTTTACTACACAAACAGCTGATCATAATTCTTAACCAGATACTCCCTCAGATTCCACCTCTTTATTCTCAGGTGCCTACCGCAAGTTTGTTGCTAACTTGTCAGTTGTAACTGAACCAAAATACTATACTCAGCCATGATAGAGGAACTATCAGCCTTGGAGAACAACAGAACTTGGGAAATAACTTCACTTCCGGATGGCAAGAAGGCCATAAGCTCAAAATGGGTGTATCATGTCAAATGTAAACCTGATGGGGCTATAGATCGTTATAAGTCCAGGCTTGTGGCCAAAGGTTACAACGAGATTGCAGGAGATTACTCTGAGATTTTTAGTCCATTGGCAAAAGTAGTGACTGTGCGCATCTTATTTTCCATTGCAGCTTCCAAACACTGGATTGTCCAACAGTTGGATATAAATAATGCATTCTTACATGGCTCTTTGGATGAGGAGGTGTACATGTACCCTCCACCTGGTTAAGACAAAGCTAAAAAGGGGCAGGTCTGTTGCTGCTGAAATCTTTATATGGCCTTAAGCAGGCATCAAGATAATGGAACAAGGAATTCACAACAAAGCTGCAGGATTACTATTTTGTTCAATCCTATCATGACCCTTGCCTCTTTACTTTGTCCGTAGATTCTCATAAGTTGTTCTACTTGTATATGTGGATGATGTGCTCCTCACAGGTACCTCAGTAACTGAAATGGGCAGAGTTAAATCTTACATGGATGCAGCCTTCACTATAAAGGATCTAGGACTTGCCAAATACTTTCTTGGCATGGAAATTGCCAAATCCGTAGATGGGATTTATATCAGTCAGCGCAAATACATAGGTAATCTTCTCACTAATTCAGGGCATCAGGATTGCACACCTGCAGCTACTCCCTTGCCTTGAGGTTTTGTTTTTGAAGCTGATAATCAGGACACTACATCTCTTTATCACAATCCTGAAAAATTCAGGAGACTTATTGGGCGCCTACTTTATCTCAGTTACACACGTCTTGATCTGACAACAGCTAAGTCAGTTTGTCCAGCAGCCACGAGATTCTCATTGGGATGCACCAAGACATGTCCTTCGGTACCTAGCAGGACACCAAAATATTGGTCTCATTTATTCCAGTCAATCTTCAACCAATCTTTCAGCTTTCAGTGATGCTGACTAGGGAAGTTGCTGCGGCTCCAGGCACTCCTTAACTGGTTTTTGTCTGTATCTTGGCACCAGACTCATCTCCAAGAAGACCAAGAAACAGATTACCATTGCCTGCTCATCCGCTGAAGCAGAATACCGCGCCATAGTTGCCACTGTTCGTGAACTACAATGGGTGCTGTTTATGCTTGATGATTTTAAGTCCTCTTCAGTGTTGCCTATTCCATTACATTGTGACAATCGTGCTGCTATTGACATCACTACAAACCCGGTGTTTCATGAGCAGATGAAGCATATCGAGATTCACTGCCATGTTGTCTGTGATACCTTTAAATCTGGACTTATTCTGCCTCAACACATCTCATCTCAATGCCAACTTGTTGATATCTTCCCTAAGGCACTTCCCTTGCCTGCCTTTAACTTTATTTTGAGCAAGATGAGCCTCTGGAATACTCATCTTAAGGAGGGGTGTTGAATTATCAGGCTGTGAAGATACTTGGCCCTAATAATTCGCGTATTAGAATCTGCGGAAGCATGAAGACATCTGATCAACCAGCTTTGAATGAAACGAATAATCTGATGAAACTGAAGAACAACAACAAAGAGAAAAACACAATCGATATTATAAGTGGAAACGTGACTTTGTTAAATAAAGAAGAAGAGAAAGTCGAGCAATGACACATGGCAGCATTCAAGCACTTCGATACACATTGATCGAACGGATGAAACTAGACAGTTTTTTTTGTATGCGTCTTTGTACGTTTTTTCATTCCTCTTTGTAAATTAGGCGGTTAAAAAACAGTTGGCTTTTTTCTGTAGTTCCGCTGCTCTGCATAATGAAGAACTAGAGTTCATATTTCGTCTTTTAGCCTTTACAAACACAAACAATTCGTTCTGAAACCTAAAATTGCTAGATTTCTACACTAAAAGCCAAATCCGTTCCTGATTTTCCTTACTCATTTATTATTGTTTCCTTTTCAAGCAAAAAGAAAACACTAAAAACAAATGGTGGTTTACCAGTTCCGCTACCGATGACAGATCCAACATCGAAGCTCATAGCCAATGGCATCCGTCATTATTTTCGACTTCTGCCGATAACAATTCTTTCTTCCTTCAAGAGCTCTCTAGCGTGATACAATGCGATTTCTTCGCAACTGCCATAATAGGAAATTTTACTTCCTGCTAAACAATTCTAGAAGAATTTCTCATGCAGTTTTATTCAGAATGCAGACGAGAATCGTTGAAATAAGGCAACTATTGGATCTAGCGATGGAGAGCGAAGTCCGTGAGTTCTTTACTTTTTCCGGTGAAATTGAACATGTGGAGATCCGAAGAGAGCCAAGGTAGTCTAAGACCACATATGTTACATTTAAAGATATGCAGGTGACTTCTACGGTGGATCCGAAAATTCTTGATGCCATGCTTTCCTACGTTGTGGGAACCCTCATTCTTGGACCTACCTCTACGACTGGGAATCGGAGTAGGCCATCAAATTGTCACATGCCCAAATCACAGCCCTAATTCACACTTCTGCGAAAGAGATTATCATCACCTATGGCATGATGGAGTCCAATAACATCTCAATCAAGAGTGTTATGCACTTCTATAAGGACAATAAATGCCACATTATCACTACTTAGAGGATAGAAAAATGGAAGAACAAACAACAAGGAGAATTAACGAAGAGACTCACGGTAGAAACACAGAGAATTTCGGGTATGTATTGAGAAGACGTAGACGTGGCATGTTGTTCTGGATCCTTCTTTTTTGGGCTATACTTGCTGTAGTGGGTCGATCTGCCAAAATTTTGTGGGCTTGCTTTGCTGGTTCAAATTGTTGGACAATGAATCTCGATGGGCCACTTCTGATGCACTGAATTTTGTTCTGGGCTTATTGGATTTTCTGTTATTGGGCCAATGAATTTTGCTGCTGGGATATCTCTCCACTTTGGGTCTCTTTCTTGGAGCTGGGCCAACTTACTCTTGGACCCAAGGGCAGAACTAGCCCTAAAATTTAGGGTGTGCTAAAATACCCTAAAAGAATTGAGGGGGTCATATTCATCATAATTCGAGTGAATTAAGTAAGCCAAAGTCAATGAATCGGCAATGACGGCAGCAACTTCCCTATTATAAAAAACGAACAAACTACCTCATCATCGCCACCAATCTTCTTCTGGAATTTATTGATATCCACGACCTAAAAACCATAAATACATTTGAACGAACAATCAGAAAACCGACGGAGCAGTCTAGGGTTTATCAGTAAAAGTGGAAACTATTACCTGAACTTCAGCAGTAGGAGACGGCGAATTGAAGACGTCTGAGAATGAAGCGATACCACATATTAATGCCAGAATTGTGATGGAGAACATCAGCAGAGCGTTGGCTCTGTATAACGCGGAATGCATTTTCGGTGTTCGACTATAGTCCTTCCTTCTCACTTTTGGAGCTCGTATAGCATAGAGGCGAAATTAATACTGGACTGGACTCGAATAATAGTGCTTGGCTTATGGCCCGAAATTGACCCCGAGCTGAAGCCCGGGCTCGCCCATACACAGTTTCCGCCCATGCTTGGACCCAAAAAACAATTCAATCATTTATTTAAATTTTAACTATTTATTTACATTTTAGGTATTTAATAAGTTGCTCTTGCCAGTCATCTTATACCTCCCCTTGACGATGACACCGCAACGATGGCATGAGGTCTTTCCTTTCAATTATTTACTTATTTTAAGTTATTTATTTAAATTTTAGTTATTTGACTCAGTTCTCTCACAGGCTTTATTTTCTCCCACTTTTTTTGTTCTCTCATGGTTTAACCGTCATTCTCTTTCACTTCTTCTTTTCTTAGTTTATTTTATGTTTTTATTTCGCATGATTTTGGTTCAGCCTCAGCTTGCGGGGATGGGTGGAGTGTTGATAGCATTGACCTATCCACTGCAAAACTAGCCACCAGGGCACCTGTTGACTCATCTGCCTTAATGTCTGTCCACTTCTTATGCATCCAAGTTGGTATCTGTTGGCAACCAAACTACCACAAAAAGCATCAGCTCTCCATTAGCACCAAGGGCACCGCGACGCTGAGTAGCAAAATTGAGAGAGAATCTTATCATCAGATTAGGACAACCTTGTATCTATAAAATCTGTATCAACATGCTATAAAACGTAAGCAGAAAACTCATTAACAAAGCTTGGATTCAAGTCAAGGTTGGTCGTTCGAGATGAAAATCTACCCACCCCCGCTATCCACCCCATCATGGTCCTATAAAACTACCTCACAGCTTGCCCACATCTATTAAGTTCAAATTTCATTTCACAGCTGTGTAAAATTTTCCGAACTTTCATTAAGAAAACAGGATCGGATCAAAGCAAAGCAAAGCAAAGCAAAGCAAAATGGATCTGAATCTGGAAGCGACGGAGTTGAGATTAGGTCTGCCCCGAGAATTAGAACGCTATCCATCTGCGAATTGCAAGAGATCTTCCTTGGAGATGGAGAAAAACGGTGAAAGCCCGGTTAAGAAGTAAGTGATCTTCGTAAGTTTGAGATCTTGATTGATGATTTGTTGTGGATAATTTTGTAGCCCGATATTAACTCGTCGGTAAAAATTCAGGCATCAAGTGGTTGGTTGGCCGCCGGTTCGATCTTACCGGAAAACTACTCTGCAAAATCAGGAGAGAAAGGGAGAGGCTGAAAACGGGTCGGGTATGCTTGTGAAGGTGAGCATGGACGGAGCTCCTTATCTGAGGAAGATTGATCTCAAATTCCACAACAACTACTTCGATCTACTCAAGGCCTTGGAGAACATGTTCAAGTGTACAATAGGTACCTTTCTTATTCTATGAGGACTTGTAACAAACATCTCTCGAATAAGCCATATTTCACAAGAATAGTATTGCAAACATACACTAAGCACGCATTTGCTGCAATTTTCAGGTGTCTACTCCGAGAGAGAATGGTACAACGTCTCTGAATATTCCCCAACGTATGAAGACAAGGACGGTGATTGGATGCTTGTGGGTGATGTTCCATGGGAAATGTTTGTTACTTCATGCAAAAGGATGAGGATCATGAGAGGATCCGAAGCAAAAGGCTTGGGATGCTTACAGATTCAAGAGCTTTTCACAAGATAAAAAAATCAAAGAGTTCCGTTTCGTTCCGAATCAAATTTCGTCTTCCCGTTTCGTATTTCGAAGATAGATACGACACTGGAAGACGAATGGCGAGTAGCAGCAGATTTTGAGGTTATTGAGGTTATGAATTGGATAATGGAGATCATCTGAAAGTGAATGAAGTTGAAGAATATTTCATACTCGTACATATGTTAGAAGGAAGATGTCTTTGTGTTTTGCACTACTTTTTTGTGTACTGTACTGTACAAATGCTGGTTTTTTGGGGTAGAAAAACCTGAAATATCTCGTTCAGTCGTTCTTTCAATCTAGATTCTTGTCTATCTATTTCTTCAATTACCTTGTCCTTGTGAGTCTGTCAGGAATTTGTTTATGTTCGTTGATTGATATTGGCAATTATCATTAGGAAATATCTTGACTGTTGGATAATAAACCTGATCTTAAGGAAACAAACTCACGCAAACATTTATTTTTTATCTTAGTATTTTAGGCTGTATTTTAAACTTTTACTCTATTTGATTTGTTTTTAATTTTGTAATAATAACGAACTAGATCAAAATTGCTCTATTAAATTTCATTCATTTATTTGTGAACGAAAGTGCTGGAAATCAATACATTAAATGATGATATGTATATTGTGTTGTAAGTATAAGGTTACATACATTCTTCAGTTCTAACATTCTCCGGATCTCAACTTAATTGGAAATATAACGGTTAATAGGTTGTTTACTCTATTTTATTTTTATTTTTTTTAGGTAAGTAATTTCATTAACCAAATAATAAAACTTAGGCCCTGTTTTGCGCAGCCTTCTAAAAATTATAATCCAATTATAAGCACCTTCCCGCCAAAAAATAACTCT
>JAOWBN010247341.1:0-23594 GCA_028565015.1 Pinguicula moranensis | reverse complement strand
GAATTCCGAAATTTTTCCGAATTTCCAAAATATTTTTTTCCTAGTTTTTTGAAATATTTTTGAATTTTAATTTTTTTAAATTTTTTTTTATTATTGTTCGGAAATTCCGATTTCCGAATTTCCGAACCGATTTCCGAATTCCAAATTCCAAATTCCGAAAAAAATTACGGATCGGATCAGAAATCAGATTTCATTTCCGAAATAATTTCGGATCGGAACGGAAATTGTCATTTTCGAATTCCGAATTCCGAATGAACACCCCTATATATTAGCCACCCTTAGTGGGAAAAACACTAGGATACCAATGAACTGCACCTTTAGAGGGGGGTGGGGTGGGGAATGATGAGATATGAGAATATAAAAAGAAAATCACTTCTAGGATCCAACTAGGGAATTGAGAATTTGAGACAGATATAGCCCATATTTTGCGCAACCTTCTTAAAATTATAATTGGATTATAAGCACTTTTTTCAAAAAATTACTCATTATTTTTTGAAAAAATATTTTTATAAGCCAATTATAAGCATAAGAAGGCTGCACAAAATACCCCTATAATATATGTGCATCTTTTGGACGAGCCACCTAGACATGAATAAACTATTCTTGTCTATCCTATTGAACCTGTCTTCTTCATACAATGTGGATAAATATTCGATTATACTAAACGCTATTTCTATTATTTTTGTTTGGATGATCGTGGTATCCGACTATTTGTTGATTAGGCCATAGAGACCTATCCTCGTACGACTCTTCAGGCAGATTGGGCAAATGGCTGCATAGGCAAGACTTGTCATAAAATTCGAGTCTTGCCCCTACTTTGTGCATCTGGTGGGAGTCAAACTCATAACCTCCAATATATAAAAAGGTTATGTAGACATTCTTAACCACCAATATTTCTATTATTAATTTTATTATTCTTTTTAAATAATCTTGCCAACTCTTAAGTCTTATTTCAATAATCTCAAATTTTCAACTGTATTTTACAAAAAAAAATCCCAGATAGTATTTACCTGTTTTTTCTACATTTCAAGTATTTTATTTATAAAAAAAAACACAAATATGCAATCTATCCAAAACAATGTTGAAGTACAGTTGAGACTTAAGACCTATGTAGCTGTTGACTTTTACCTATAATTGCTATCTTTTATCTCATTCTTGTTCATCTCCTCCACTATATTCCATACTTTCTTTCTACAGAAAATTGATGTCTTACCATCATACATACAGTCATTGTTGATGTAGCTCCTCCATAAGCTGCTTGCAAGCAACAACCATTCTTGACTTTGGCTCGGGTGTTCAGCTGAATGCTACGTCATCATTGTTATAATCGAACAATACATACGATTAAATATAAGTACAAAAACGAAACGAAAATACAAATTTACGTGGTATACCTAAGTTGACTATTTTCACGACGATTATGATTATTTATTCATTGTAATATTTTTGAATATAGAGCACATTAAAAATAAAAATATTTTCGAAAACACATATAGTGTAGAATCTTTCCGTTCCATACATCAACAATTCTCAGCACCATCACACATTTTGCGGCCTCTTAATCAGGAAGAAACCCCTTCAGTACCTGCAACGGATAAAGAAGCAGCCATTAGGATTAGATCTTATCCATATACACTTTTGTACCTATAAAATAGCAATGTTGTAAACGTGGTATGAATGCAATTCAAGCTATAAGCTTTAATCAATAAAAATTTTAAAAAAAATGATAATGTGCTTCACCTGTCGGCTTAAGGAATCTTTGAACATGTGGCAATCTTTATATATCAATTCTTAATACATTGTATCAGCCTGATTGGAAATGTACCGAATTCAGACACTAACCTTTTGCATGTCCCTCTTTATACGAGAGATTATCCAATGCAATGAGATTGAGCATATACTAGAATGGTTAGGCATTCCATGATAAAAGTTTCAACTTTCTTTCATAATACCAAATTTGGGATCATATTGTAGCTTAATCAGGTGGTATAGTCTAGACCTGGGCAGCAATGCGGGCGGTGCCGAAATAGCCCATACCGCGTCCCACCCACAAAAATTGCGGTTCAGAAAATCCATATCGCGAACCACCTACGAAGAGCTGTTACCGCACCGTGAAAAATTGGTGGTGCGGTGCGGGTGTTATCCGCATAATAAAAAAGTGTTACTCGCGTCCCACCCGCTAACAAATGCGGGTACAAAACATGCCCGCGTCCGCCCGCTATCCGCGCGGGAGCGGGTCTGGCGGGAACGGGTGCAGGCGGGCGTGGACAAAGCGAAATTTATCGCAACCGTTGCCCAGGGATAGTATAATCCAAAATGATGAGTTGAAGCAAGAGAAAATAATGGAGGCTCCTAATGGGTTTTAACTTTAAAGGATCGTACTTTTGATTTTTTCTGCAGCGGAAACTCGTTTTTGGAGTTTACACTGTGGACAATGATGGCTGCTAGGGGCCAAGCCGATAAATTAAGTGTGCATACAATTTTTTTTTATTTGAGCAAAGTAGATCAAGTCAGGTAGATCTAGTCGTAATACCAACCTACAAGTCACATTAAACGAGACAGCTATCCAAAGCTACTTTGATCGTTTGATAAAGAGATAACCATAATTTTGCATCAATAGTCAATTTCCTTACAACATAAATAATTTCAAAAGTTTAGAATTTGGTTGATCATCAATTCAACAAAACATTAAACTGTAAAAAATAATTATATTAAAAAATTATAAAAAAATATATGAAAAATTGTATGAAAAAAATATAAAAATAAAAAGATCTGTTAGAATTTATAAAACACCATCAAGGTTTTATGATGTATTGATAAGTGAACTTTGAATCTATCGACCTAAATTCAATTTCCAATAGTATCTTAATTTTTTGTTTCTAAAAAAATAAATTTGATTAAGCGCATAACCACAATGTTAAGAGTTTTGCATTCTGCCAAATTATCTAAAGAAGCCTTATACATTAATTCTAATTAGTCCTAATTAAATATTACACAAACCATACAAATATTACAATGAGTCCTAATTGAAGATTACACAAACCCTAAAAACCATACAATTTAATAAGGCACGTTACAATTAAATAAGTAATATTGTTTTAATTATCTTTCAATTGAATATTTATGTAGTATTTAAGTATTATAATTATAATATAAGGAAATGATATACAATGATTTGGTTAAACAAACTGATATATAATGATAATATATATAGGTATATAATAGAATAAAATAAATAATAAAATAAAAAGTGAAACGAAATTTGTAATGAGCGTGAATATTGTTAATGTTAGTTTAATGAACATTTTAATTAGGATATGAATTGGTGAGATTAAGGACACGCTCCGGCAGGAGTTTGGCTCCGTCAATCATTTACGAACACTTGACTTTGTTTCTCGTACTCCGAGCGTGTAGCCCACTCGCATTTTGATCTCTCTTTTTAATGCTATAGCGCACGAATTAATCACTGACCATTTTGCATATGTGTTAAACAGAAATGCTATGTTTAACACGAGGGTAAACGCAAAAATTTAAAATGATCGTTTTGGATCTGTGTTAAACAAGAATGTTGTGTTTAACACAAAATCAAAATGATCATTTTTATTAAATTCGTGGGTTCGTGTTGCAAGAAATTCGTAGCTATAACATTTTTCCTCTTTTATCTTGTATTAATTAAAATGGAGACTCGCAGTTTACAAGAAAAAGTAGTTGATTACTCTGAGTCAGATTCCTATTTCTTTCCTTTTCTTCTTTTTCTTCTACTTTTTTGTATGAAATTATGTCTATTTCAAGCATTGCTTTTTCTATGGCTATTGTGTGAGGAAGAGGATAATACAGTTTTACATTATTTAGTATAAAACTTAAATAAGCAATACTTAAAGAAAGAAAATCTGAACACCCTTTTTCTTGATTCATTTTCCCTGTCGGGTGTTGAAGTTTGAGTATGGATTGAGTAGAAGCATTGGTGAGATTGATGTGGTGCGCATATTGAAAGTAGAAGCAAAGGACACGACCCTTTTCAAGTTTGTTCCTTAGTGGAAACACTCTCACTGTAGATCGAGATAACGCACACAACACACACTAATCACAAATAATTAGTATAATAATATGCAGACATTATACTTGTAAAAGTCTCTCCCCCACAGATGTAATATCATTCTCTGTTATTTTGGTGGGCTGGTAGGTAAAATCTATCTGCCATTGCCACCCTTTCTAATGAACTGTTGTTTTGTCTTGTATGTTTCATCAATACTTTTATTCCCCTTTATTTACAAAAGTATTTTGAAAAGGATGTTGCCTTCAAAATTATATTCGATTCTTCTTGTTCTTCTTCTCTTGGGTTAACTTATATGGAGATGGAGTTTAAGAGAACTTTTGTCTGTTATCAGTATTTTTGTTCTTGCTGAGTGCTGCAGCCTTTTGAGTGGGGAGCTTGTTCTCTAAGTGGGATTCTACTTCTTTTATCATTAGAGGTTTCTATTCCTTCATCTCTATCATCTTTTTTTTTTTCATTTTCAGGAGTGTTTCCATATGAACAAAAGAGGGTTGAAACGAATATCATGAGATGTGATCAGCAGTTTCCTCTTTTAGCTCTTCCGTTTTTGCGCCATTTATGCTTCTATATAAAAACTTAATCTTGATAAGTACTATAGGTTAATTGGCTTGCATCTTTTTGATTGTTGAAAAATACTTTGATTATATGGCCCTTAAGTAGTTTGTCTGCTATCTGTTTGTTTGGTGGTCTCTTTATACATTTATATATTTGACTGCTTTTCCATGATTCTCTAAATCTTCTCTTCTCCTTTGGTTGTCTAGCTTATTCTGCTGAGAACATATTGCCTAATCAACCCATTGGCAAAGAACTTATGCAGCTTATGATTTAACTTGAACTGGTGCAGCTTATGATTTAACTTGGGAAAAGAACTTATTTGTAGTAATATTCTCACTGTTTGAGTATGGTTTGAAGTTCAATAGCTTACATGAAATTAGAGTAGTGTATAGTGTATACCAATACCATACCTGTAGAGTGCCATTGCTCTTCTTGTTTACTTCCTTGTCAAAGTACAGATGATACTGATCTTGTTCCATCATGTTACAGTAAGATTAATGAATTCTGGATCAACACAATTTGTTCCTTCAAAACGGATTGGCATATATGAGTCAATCCATCAAATGGCTTTGTGGGATGATTTCAAAGGCAACAACTATCTTGACTCATCTTCACCGATGCTACTAGAGGTCGATACGAAACTAGACAACCAGGTATCATACAGTTTAGCTAGCATTAATATGTATAAAGGTCCTTGAGTTATGTAGGATTTTGTTAACTGACATTTTTTCAGCATATGTCTAGTTAGAAGATACTTCACATGCAACTCTTGGAACTCCCAATAAGTATGATGATCAAGAAGCAAGTAGGCCTGATAAGGTGAATATCTCAAGACCCCATCTTTTGTTACTGCTGGCTTGATTTGTTTGATATCTTAGCATGAGTTTTGGCAACCTGCAGGTGTTGAGACGGCTGGCACAGAACCGTGAGGCTGCTCGCAAAAGTCGTATGCGGAAAAAGGTATACCAGTTATGTATGTTTCAAAGGGAGATTTGTTAGAAATTCTCCTGACCTGAGGGCTGAGAAAGCTGTTTGTATCTGAATCTAGTGACCTTTGTGCTGCAGGCCTATGTAAAGCAATTAGAAAGCAGTAAAGTGAGATTTATTCAGCTAGAACAAGAGCTTGATCGTGTTCATCGGCAGGTAAACGAGACATTTTGTTTTGTTTATGAACCAGTTTTCATAGTAATTTAGTTGTACTTTGTATACTTCCACTTCAGGGGTTGTATGTTGGTTCTTTAGATGCTACTACTCAGCTTGCTTTCTCAGGAGCTTTAAATACAGGTCTGTTTTCTCTTCAACTATAACTCCTTCACCAAATTTCTGTCTTTAACAAGCATTGTTTTCTGCCACAATATACAGGTGTTACTACATTTGAAATGGAGTATGTACACTGGTTAGAAGAACAAAACAAACATATCTCTGATCTGAGAAACGTTCTGCATTCGGATATTGGAGATATGGAACTTCGAATATTCGTTGATAATGCATTGAGACATTGTTTCGATCTCTTCTCCATAAAAGCATCAGCTGCAAAAGCTGATGTGTTCTATATTATGTCTGGCTTGTGGACGACGCCGGTTGAACGTTTTTTCTTCTGGATCGGAGGCTCTCGGCCTTCAGAGATTCTAAAGGTGATGGATGTGCACCTTCAATTCTACAATCTACCCAATATATTTTCAACCAAGTTAGAGTATGGGGTCAGATGTAGACAACCTTACCTTATAGTTATACAAAGAGACTGTTTCCGTTATTTGCTCTAGCACCTTCAATTCTTACCCCGAATGAGAACTAAGGGAAGATGGCTTAACATATATGTGTCTGAACAGGTGCTGTTGCCATATTTAGAGCCATTGACAGAACAGCAACGTGTGGATATTAGTAATCTGAGACAATCATGTCAGCAAGGAGAAGATGCTTTATCACTGGGCATGGACAAACTGCATCAGATTCTTGCAGAAACCATTGCTGTAGGACGGTTCGGAGAAGGAAACTATTTCCCACAGATAGGCTCTGCAATGGAGAAATTAGAAGCTCTGATCAGATTTGTGGGTCAGGTAAAACACTAAACATTTTGTGCTTGCTTTGTACCAATGCATCAAATATCAGCTGTACCGTATGAACTAGCTCTGTATTCTGAATACGAAAAAACAGGCAGATCATCTCCGGAAAGAAACACTGCAGCAGATTTCACGAATTCTTACGACACGACAATCAGCTCGAGGGATTGTTGCCCTGGGAGAGTATTTCCAACGCCTCCAGGATCTGAGCTCTCTCTGGTCCACACGGCCTCGTGAAACAGCACAGTGATGAGGCGCCCCGGTCTAGTTTGCAGTGCAGTTAGCAAAAGAAACATCAGTTTTCCTACCTATTTTTGCTTCATGTGATTGAAAGAAATGTAAAAATGACTGGTTGGTGTCTATCAGATAGAGAAGAAGAGTATGTGTAACAGTGTAATGTAACTTTCTCTGTTCATGCATTTTAACCTCTTCTAACAGGTTTAATGCACAATTTCAACTCCACTAAGCAATAACTCTCCAGACTTATGTAAGCAAGAAAATCCAACTGTATCAAATAAGGAGAAACTAGCTGATTATTCTTGAATACATTCAGTCTTACATCTGTCAACTGTTATATCAGGTGGGGTTTCTGACTTCTTCACATTTAAGCAAGAAATTCCTCACAGTTTGGATAAGGAATAGTCCAGGGCATCAGCCAGGAAATCTGTTCAAAACAGTAAATTTCATCATTTAGATGAGATGAAGTAAAAGGATTCGAAAATATAAAACTGCTCAAAAGGATTACCTGCATCATCTTTGGAGAAACACATTGGTGCCTTTATTCTGTACCCATGAAGACCGCCTTTTCCTAGTGTTGTTAGGGGCGCGTGGCGTACCAGGGCGATCGGACAAAAAACTGGGGCTTGGGGCAACAAGGCGATGGGGGCTATCTAAAACCCCTTAAAAAGAGCACTTTCGGCACCTTTTAACACAACCGACAGGGAAAGAGCCGAAGGGGCTATCTAAAACAACAAAAAATGTTGTTTCTCGCGCACTCGCCGCGCCCCCAGGATATGCCTGCCCCAGCCACTTGGGGGCGATATACTGGGCGCCCCTGGCGCGCCTCCAACAACACTGCCTTTTCCAACGAAAACTCCGAGTTCTGCAATCATGAAAGCTTATTAGCATGTTAAGAGCTGCAGTTCTTGTTGGAGTTTCAGAAGGTTTTACCAACCTCTGAGGCTTTCAAATAATACTGCAGTTTCTGCTTTGGTAGGAGTCTTATCCTTCCGGTCGGTCACAAGTTCTGCACCAACCATTAAGCCCCTACCCATAACATCACCAATTCTGGTCGGTCACCAGTTCAAATAATATGGTGTTTGCATGTTGAAGAAGCTTGCTTTGTTCCATTATGGCAGTCAACATTTCAGGATGGCAATGACCACAGGAAACTGTTACAATCCCTGCAAATGCATCAAGATAACGCCTCCCATTCTCATCGAACAAATACTGCATTTTTCCTTCCACAATATTGAGCTGTTTGGACAATAAAATTGAAAACAACATCTCACCAGGAATGAAACTATTGAAATCAGGCAAATTTTCATACAACTAAATCAATGGAACAGTATCTCAAATTACAGATAGACCAATAACATCTTGCAGAATGTACTCAAACAATCCCCCAAAGAGATTGAATTTATCTAAAAACAAATACAGACACCCAAGAACAAAGGAATTAATCCAAAAAATAGGCAAGAGGAAGACTCAGGACTCAAACAATAGGCTAAAGTGACGGAAAGAAACGCGGTGCACCTTTACAAATTCATGAAATACAACTAAGAAATAGTAGATACAGTCGAATCAACATGCATTTTGCACGTCTAACAAGAATCCAGGCTTACGGGTTTTTGATAATAGTGGAAAAGCGAAGCTTTTGCGCTTCCCCAGAACCTCGTCGGCTAAAGGGCCCTTGTATGGCTTTGGCTCGTAGTCAAACGGCGGAAGTTCCGGCGGAGCGGTACCAGAGAGGCTGCGAAGCGCCACATTACTGCTACTACAGAACAACCTCCTCGCATGGTTGTTGTTGATGATTGATCTCACAGAACTCCCACTCAAAAGCTTCTTCAACCCCAAAGAAAAAAACTACAAGAAACTGAGATGCAGATTGCAGATAAAAAACCGTTTTCAGGTGCAACGGCAAAAACACAAAATATAGATCCGTATGGATCGAGATTTTGAACCCGACGTGAATCGAACACGCAACCTTCTGATCTGGAGTCAGACGCGCTACCATTGCGCCACGGATCCGGGTGAAATGTTTGATTACCAAAACATACTTATAGTAAGGCTATTGTTATCAACGATTAATCTATTTTTCTCTCTTCTTCACGTAAATCTTTGGCTTTTTGGACATCATTTCTACATCGTTTGAGTGTGGGTGTTCAATTCTTATCTTGATTGCATGGGTGTTCCTCCTAATGTCATAATTACGGATGGGTCATGAAAAATGTCATTGCTAAAGTTTTTCTAAATGCATGACGTCATTGGTGTATTTGGCATATCTTAAAGAAGGTGCCTAAAAAGTTAGGGGATACACAGATTATGAGTTATTTAAACCCAAACTTTTGAATGTGGGATGAGATTCATTGAATACAATGGAATTTGAAGAAATGTGGAACAATGTCATTGAAACATATAACTTACATGGCAATGCTTGGTTAGTTGGGTTATACTCAGAAAGATCTTGTTGGTGCCAGCATTTCTCAAGAATACTTTTTGGGCAGGTATGTCGACAACTCAACGGAGTGAGAGTATAAATGCTTTCTTTGATGGATTTGTACACAAGAAGACTACTTCGAAAGATTTTGTGGCACAATATGCCAATGCCTTAGCTAGGAGGGTGCAACAAGAAGTAGAGGAGGATGCTAACAGTTTCAATAAATCATACACACCAGTGTTACTATATGGGTTTGAGAAGCAGTTTATAGAAGCATATACAAATAACAAGTTCAGTGAGTTTAGAAATGAAATAAGGGAAGGTGTAATGGCATGTTATAGGACATTTCTAAAGGAAGAAGATGGGATTTTACTATGGAAGGTAATAAAAGATATTGAAGTTGGAGAAGGTGAACATAAATGGCTCAAAGAAGTGCACTTTCATGTTTGCTATAATCAAGAGTCGAGGGAGACCACATGTACTTGTCAAAGGTTTGAGTTCAAGGGTACTGTTTGTAGGCATATTATTCCGATATGGTCTGAATTGAAGCTTGACTACGTGTCAGATACTTATATCCTACGCCGATGGAAGAAGAATATAATTAGGAGTCATACACAAGTGAAATTGAATTATACAGGACGGGAACGAAAATCTGAATGGCAACAATATGATACCATGATGGAGCAAATGTATCAGATTGTCGAGAAAGCTATCTTGTTTGATTCCAAGCGTGATAAGGTGCTGGCTATGTTGGAAGAAACAAAATAGAAGATTGAAGAAATGGATGATGAGATATTGCCTATGTCATGTTCCTTCAAAAACCAATAAAAAACCCCATAGATGATGCAATAAATCCTATTAGTGATCCAACTAAACCAGCTCGAAAGGGAAAACAACAAGCAGGTAGAAAAAAGTCGCTTAGTGAGAAGATTATGAAGCAAGCAAATGCAAGAGCGAAAGAGAAAGCAAAAGCAAGCAACGCGAAATGAGGTCGAGCCTCAACAAGTAAACAGTGTGATGAGATTGCAAGGAATGCATTGGTATGTCAACTACCTTGCAATCCATTTTTTTCATATGCTATTATTAGTACTTGGTATAGTGTATATATTGAAGGTTGCGAATGTAGAAGATTGTGATAGGATGATCAATGACATATTTACCCAAGAGAGCGTCAACTTTACCATAAGTATTTTTTCCATTTACCACTGTGATTGCATTTTTTTTTTCCAATTTATTGCTTCATTTATAGTTTGTAGTTGGTTTTCAGTTACAAGCATCACAATCAAGCTCAAATACTTTCATCGATCTCAATTTGGCAACCGTGAGTTTCTTTGACTTCATTTATGTTGATAGCTTTTTCTGTGATGATTCTGCTGATGTCGCTCTGTTATGCAGCGGTGAAGTGGTAAGGGTTGACATATATTTTGGTGGTGGTTGATGCATTTTGAATCATTACTGGTATTATGACTAGTCAATCTTATAGCCTAATCATTATTTCATGAAATGTACCAATTATTTCATGAATTGTGCTAATTAATTTCATCTTCATTTTTTTCATGAAGTAGCTGGGAAGAGGTGGATTCTGTATGTGTTACTTTCAACAAGTTTGGGCTTGAAATATATTGATATGGTGATCGGGAGAATCCAGCACGAGTTTTGTAGTGGAAGTGGAACCTCCCATATTGTAGCAGGCAATTTGTTTTTGTTGGAACTGCAAGCATGAAGCTGAATCATATTGGAGGTTGATATGTATTATGTAGCTAAAACTTAGTAGTTGTTGGCATTGGTTATTATGATCTATGTGAGGATCTTGTATATTTCATATGCTTAACAGCAAAAGCCTTTGGTTGTTCATATGCTAATTTCAGTATAGTTTGAAATCTCCACGGAGAGTAAACAGATGCTTCAAGACATAATTTTGATTGCTGGAAGTATCATACATAGAGAGAGATGCTATTGACCATTGGATTAAAGAACAATGGATAAATGCAAAATATTTGAAAGAACCAAAGTCTTGAAGAAAAGAACACTGATACATACTGTGATAATTATTGAAATGATATACAATAACAAGGTCTTAACAACAATAGAAGTAATGACAGATCAATCCATGGTATAATAACACGGATTGGCCAAGGAGCATTTCCTATAGCAAGCCTGATGTAATGATCCATTGTAGATAAGTAGTCACGACTCTGGCAATAGTTAACCACCAACATCAACACTTGTCGAATATCATCAAGAAGAACCTAAAATCAGAAACCCACATTGAAATCGTCATACTTCTCTTTGTATTATATTTCACTTTGTTCTTAATACAAGATAAACCTATTGCAGGAAGTTGACATAACCACGACTAGTAATAAGGGATCTAATTTCCTGCAAATTATTTAAAGCTATTCCTCTTCGAATTTCAAACAAAAACACATGGCAGGCCAAGCAGGTTATGAGCAAGAGACTGGAATTGTTCAAATCACAGTTATCCAAAATAATGTATCCAGCTTGAACACCATTTTAATGCAAATCAACACACATAAAGTAGAAGGCATATTCAAGGAAACCCAAATCCTTAAAGCAGATTTAAAACAAACACAATCAAACAACTTCACAAACAACGTGTTCAAATCAAAGTTATCTTGAACAAACACAATCAAACAATTAGATAACAACATTGCAGGAAAAAGAGAGAGATAAAAAAAAAAATCAGAACTTTCATCACATGACAAGAGGAAAGTGCTTACAAAGCAAAAGTAACTTGAGACCCGCCAGATAATCGCTTCCTGCCGCCAAAGAGAAATTACAAGAGGAATATTTCCAAGGAACAAAATGGAATAATCTGTGCGGAAATGTATGTAGAAAGAGTGAAAAAGAGGGAAGAAGTAGAAGGTATGGCGAGACTCATCGTGCGATTTTTTTTTTAGAATTTTTTATTGTAAAAAAAATTGATCCTACGTGGAATAAGAGAGGAGAGTATAAATATATATATATATATTTTTTGTAATGACACGGCCAAACGTAAGAATTTTGTGTGTATTTGGGCGTGGCTTATATCACTCATCCAAATTTTCATAAAACATGTATCCATTATTGAATAATTCCTTGGCACTCCAATCCGAACCATCATATCTTCCTTTTAGAAAATCTGTACGCTACAGTCTGGACAATTTACAGCGTTGGGTGACACGTGTACAATAAGGTCCAGCCAATTAGAACAATTATCTCCTCTCCTTTTCAAATTTATAGCTTTTTCCCTATTTAAGACCTTTCAAGAATTATTTTTTATTAGATTAATAAATGAAATTCATTCAAACTAGAGGTGACGGCGCAATTTTTTTTGTTATGCCCACATTCACACATTGTTCTGCAAACTTATGCAGGTGGAATGCGAAAATAAGATTTTTGGCTTCGTGGAATCTGTATTCGTTCGCATAAGTTTATTGCAAAATCCTTAAAAGCAGATTTTATGATTTTGGGCCAACATTTTCGCTTCGGCCTTCAACTCTAAACCCGTATTTTCTGTCTTCTCTCTCAACGGACGAAAAGTCGAAAACTCTTGGCTTCTTCCGCCTTCCGCCAGCTCTCTTCTCCGCAAGACCACTCCCGCCGTCTGCCGCCCTCCACCCGTTGTGTCACACCCCTGTTTTCGTGCACCAAATTTTTCAATAGGTACACGGAGGAATCACACAAAGGTATGCGGCCGGATAGTTGCCCCCAACGATCCGTCAGCCTTCCCTCACTCTAACACAACACACACAAGTATATGCACGAGTAATTTTCACCAAGCGCTCTCTTTCATTCAATGATCAAGTACAAGGTAGGAACCCGGACCCCTCCGAACCCCTTGTGAATCTCCCTAGACCCACGAAACTAGCCACTCACCCGACACCTTGCCTATGAGTGCTCTAGCCACTTCGAGCTCCCTTCGAACTCTACTGATTTCGAGCTCCCCTTGAACTCGTATATCCTCTAGCCTAAATACATCCCCATATATATAGGCTAATCGACCCCCTAGAGTTAGAGCTCCACTCAAACTCTATCTATGGCAAGATTGGGACAAATCCCCCAATTCACGCCCATTTGACCCTATCGATAAGGACCCTTCCTTATCCGATCAAACTACCATAACACATCCCTAATCAACTCCTACAATCTAGGAAACTACCAACTATGGATAAGGCAACATCCTTATCCAATCGTCGGCCTTCCTTATCCGGACGACTCCTTGTCGCGCGCCAATCCAAGAAAACTGGCGTGCACTTGGACGTCTTCCAAGCTCAATCCACTCATGCCATTGTGATCCTCCGATCACGTATGACTTCAGTGACAGGCACAGCAACGAAAGGTGGTCTCCAATCCCCCAAAGATAGGAGCACGATCTCCTCCAAATCAACCTGCCAAACAGTCCTGGAAAACCCCATCAGCGCAGTTACTGTAGCTGCTCGGCGCCCGCGCGCTAGTTGCGCGCATCGTCGCGCTGCGCGCACTTGCTGCGCGGCATTCGCCTGCCTGCGCGCACTTGCTGCACGGCATTCGCCTGCCTGCGCGCACTCGCTGCGCAGCGCGTGCGCATCATGCCGCGCTTGCTTGCCGCGTAGTGTGCATCTGTCATGCCCCTTCCCACAACTCTTTGAGCCAACGAACTCCAAATCGAATTCCGCCTTGGCACATAGCCATCTTTTACTAAGTTGCCCGAGGAGTAACCCAGCTTGACCGTGCAATTCTCACAACTGCTCGATCAACTCGGTATCATCCTTCGATCACTCACATATCCGGTAGCAACATAGACACTCCCTCGGCCAACTCTGAGCGAAATGCCTTATCATCGAGCCATGCCTCGACCATTTGTCATCAATCTCCAAACGTCTTCAGCTGACCCTCGCTTGTCCGAGCAAACTTCACTTTTGCTCAAGCAAGTCGGATCCTTGTCTCTCGGCCGCGCACCATGTCGCCCATCACCAAACCTCCGTAGCATATCTCAATATCCACTCTTGCGAATCGAGTTCTGTCTTAAGCGTTCACTTTCCCTTGCAAAAGTGCTCGGGGAAGAGCTCAAAATGACCGACAAAATATGTCGTTTGCTCGGTCGAACCTACTTACCTAAGAAATGAGAAGAGAAACCATATGGTTCATAATCAGAAAAGAATTTGAAGTAGGAGGAATTCATTAATTTTTTGCGAGAATTCCACAAGTATGGCAAGCTAGCCAAAGGTCTGAATGATACATTCATAACCTTAGCACCTAAGGTTAAGAATCCTACCCAGATTAAGCACTACCGTCCGATATCTTTGGTTAGTAGTGGGTATAAGGTGCTCTCTAAACTCTTAGCAAAAAGGTCATTCCTAAGCTGATATCAAACAGTGAAACTGCATTTATACAGGGGAGGCAAATACTTGATGAAGTTGTGGTTGCTAATGAACTAATCCACTCAATGAAGAAATCAAAGAAAAAAGGTATCTTGTTCAAAGTGGATTTCTCCAAAACCTTTGATACAGTGGACTGGACATTTCTGAATGATATGATGAGGAAGTAGGCTTTGACGATAAATGGGTGCATTGGATAAATGAATGTGTGACCATTGCTTATGGGTTTGTGTTAGTAAATGAGAGTTGTGCAGGGGAGTTCAAGCTGCACCGATGGTTTAGACAAGGCGATCCTTTGTCTCCTTTTCTCTTCATCATGTGGGAAGAAGTGATTATGGTGATTTAAAACAGACTAATTTTTTGGAGCAACAGATTCCTATCTCTAGTAGGTAAGATAACATTGCTAAAATATGTGTTATCAAGTATTACTATCTATTTGATTATACTAGTGCTAACTGACTATCTTCTTGTTTTTAATAAGGTACAGGTTGCATCTGGAGCATGCTTTAAGGAAGATAGCCATGTTCACTACCCTTCTCCTTGGGCAGCCTCACGTGATTTTGTACAGAGAGACTCCCCACTTTGCTACTTCAGATGCCACTTTATTACCTGATTTTGTACAGAGAGAGATTGAGAAGAATTTGTGCATTTCCATCAACCGTTTGGCTTGTTTTACCTGTTGTATAATCCTCCAATGGCATTTTGTGATTCCTATGATGCTCTGCAGTAGAGCAACACTTGATGTTTCGAGTGCATCTTTTGTCAGATTTAAGGTAATGCATTGGTGGATTCCACTGACCAGAATTTCAGCCTCTGAATCTATCTCTGAGTTGTTTGTCATTGAGAGTGAAAATGCTAGTAAGAGTCTCCCAAGTTTGTCCCTTATTACTCCTCCTCCAAATGAGGAACCCGAGTTGCAATATCCACTTACATTTAGCTTGTATCCCGAAGAGGGGTGGGGGGACCCATTTGTCCTTTATTCTCTTCTCTGAGACTTTTGCAGCTAGCAACCGTATGTTTAGGGATTCTAGTATTAGTTCCTCTGACTTTAACTGGGCCCTATATAGCACTGAAAGGGAGGAGATGCATGTAAGAAGATCTTTTACGGCCATGATGGTTGCGGTGGCAGAGATTGTAGTGTCCTAGAACCTCCTTGAACACCTACTCTTCCATAGCTCCCAGCAGATCAGTAATGGGATCACCTTCTGAATGAATAATAATGTAGTCTTTCCCTTTGCAGAGCTCCATTTGGATAGTCTTTCTTCGAGTGTAGAGGATGGTTGAGGTATGCGGAACAAAGTGTCAAACTAGGACCACACCATTTCTACTAGTTCTCCTTGCGCAAATAAGTGGTCCAGATATTCCTCATGTGGATTTATAGTGCAGCAGGAGCACATAGATGTCATGTGGACTCCTTTGTTCCTCATGTTATAATCAACTGGAAGTATATTATGCAAGATTCTCCACATATGAAAACTGATTTTTGGAGGGATGTGAGGATCCCATATTTTGGAGTATTTGTTCAAGGGTTGAGCACGGTGCCTAATTATGTTCTATGCTGATTTTGTGGAGAAAGTTCCATCCTCAGAGGGTTCCCAGACCTATAGATCCTTTTCTTCTTGAAGTCGGATCTTGAGGATTTTGGTGAGAGCCATTGAATCATATGTGATAGCTTCTTGAAGAGTAAGAATATGCCACTGCCTATCTCTTATGAAGTTCTTTAGTTTTGCATTTGTGTCTCTGACTGCCTGTGAATGACCTAAAGTTTCTCCTTCTTGCCACTTGTCCCACCAGAAGCTAATTTCTCCATGGCCAATAAACCATCTATAATTAGATAGCATGATTTGTTGATGAGACTTGATCCTTCGCCATGTATGAGAATGGTATAATGTAGTATTGGCTCTAGCTGGAACATTCTTTTGACAATATTTCTGATTTATGAATGCAGACAATAGAGACTCTCCTTGCCTCATTTACCACCATAGTTTGAGACTGAATGTTGTAGATAGGTGACTTCTACTTGCGTTACTATGTTGACCATAAGGGAAAATTCGGCCATGAATTTCTTGAGTTCGAGTTTCGACTGATTGGAAGCTGCGATATGCGAACAACTTCAACTACAAAAATGACACCATGATCCGAAAAGAGGTTTTCCTCACCCCCGTCGTACTGAAGGAGTGTCACTGCATTGTTTCCGACTCCGAGGTAAATTGTTATTTTAATTTTCCCCCAATATTTTTGTCATTTGGGCTTTCTGTAGGAACATTTATTTTTGAATTAGGGTTTCGACCATGATGATTTTAAATGATGAAAATATTTAGGATCAACTTAAAGTACTCTTTCCCATAAATTGTGCTTAGTACTGCGACGCTCGAATAGAGGGGCTTTATTTTTTGCAGTTTTCTCTAGGTTGCATTTATTGTTCTCCCCTTGCAGATGAGGGAAGATGATGACAATTGTTCGGAGCCAGATCGTGTTGGAAGGCAGGAACTAGAGGTTGTGATGGGGAATGAGCATATTTCTTTCATGATGTCAAAGATCGTCTCTCTTATGGATGTTCAGACTAGTAATGATCCTGGAGGTTTGCATGTCTGATAATTGGTTTTGTACCAACTTATAATTGACTCTTATAATTAGATCTCGCAAATCCTCAAAAGATGAAAGTGCATTTCATACTTGTTTTTCGTGTTTTACAAGGTGTCAATGAATATGTCACGCAAAGATATAAATGAAGGATGAATGACAACAATCATGAGGTCATGGCCCCAAATGTCATAGGTTGCATCTCTAGCTTGAACACCACCTAATCTTTTACGTGCAAAGGGAATATTGGGCAGACGAGTTTACCCTCATTTAAGAGAAAATATCTTCTCGGTAGATTCTCTTGGAAATTAATGATCTTGTCATTGGAAAAAGGGACACATCCATCAAAAGGAAAAATAAGAAGAGGGGTTTATTGGTTTGTAGACTACTTGGAGAAGAAACAAGGACCGAAGACAAGAAGCTACATATGACTCTTGAGGAGAAGAAGGGATGAGCTCTTGCGACTCCACTATTTAATTGAGGGGATTTTTTGAATTATGAACTCAAAATTTGTTTTATCTTTGTGAGGCTTGTGCATCAAGAATGAGCTAAACCCATAGTTTAGGGCGCGATATAGCTTTTTATGTATTTTTGGGAAGCGTTTTGAATGTTTAGCGTTTAGTTAAGATGTTAAAGATGTTTGGTTTTATTGCACGTCATTATTAACGTGTAGTATTCTAAACTTCGTTCGAGATTCGAAAGCTGAGAACCTAGTTAGAAATGGTAAAACCAACCCCAAGTACCATCAACATGAGATTTGAGAGATGAATGTTGATGAGAAAGGTGGTATCGTGTGTAGATTTCATGAGATTAAAGTCTCTTAGTAAGTTGCACGAGATTTGAGAGATGAGTGCGAACCTACTAAGAAAGAATTTTGTGAGTTAACAATTCTCGGTATGTTAAGTGTGAGATTCAAGAGATGAATGTCTGCATACCACGTAAAAGGAGTTATTACTCTAGAGGAATTAGTAACCAATGAAAGGAAAGTGGGCAACTAAGCTTCCAAATCATGAGCTAAACTAAGACACTAACTTCTCGAAATGCACTAAGAGATTAAGTCATATACACTAGATCTTTATTCAAGAGAAATTCTCAATTACCTTGTGCTTAGTAAACTAAAAGTACCAAAAATTGTACTATGGATGCTTTTATTTCACTGCTTTTTAGTGTAGGAATTGATGTCATCAATCATTTGTCCAAATTGCATTCGAGCTCACTGAATTTGGTGCTTATCATCTACAATTCTCGTGGTTTGACATTCAACTCTATCACTTTATTACTTGTTACGATTTGTGTACTTGCAAGAATCAACCAACAGTGTCTTCTATTATCTGGTTCAGGTTCGTATTCTAAAAACTTTTTTCTGGACTTGACAAGAAATTGCTGAATACTTTGAGATTATAATTTATATGATGAGTGGATGAAAAATACTATGTTAGAACAATTCTGTTTAAAAGTGTTGGTCATGAGTCGGGTATGTTAGAACAAGTAATGGAACTTATTATTGGGGGATTGCATTTATATGTATGTTGTATGTGCTGCTTAGGTGTTTCCTTGATGACGGTTCAGGAAAAGTCTTTGGTACCCTATGGATTCATCTCAACTTTGGGTTTAGTTTTTGGAAACTGATAAGCAATTAAATGTTTATGCGTTGTTATTTTAACTCAAACTGGTTTAGTATACGTAGTAGTTGAATGTGGATTTGTCATCCATCACGAATCTACTTACTGGGTGATATTCTGTCTTTATTCTTGAATTTAATTTAAGGGAGATAAAAAGCCATTATTGTCTTGTATTGAAGATCTTGTTTCTACCCAATTTCTTCAACTAATCACATATAATGTGGATATATGTTATCGATTTTTATCCTTTGTGCTATATACTATGGATGTTATTTTCTTCTTCCACTATTTTTTAAATTGTTTTCATCTTCTTCACACATTTCATAAAGAAGCTTTTAGAAATGACAAATTTCTCTGTGGTGTATCTTATTGTAGGATCTGAAATGTTTTGTCTTCTCTTTGATCTCGCTACACTTCAAGATCAATCCCATCTGAGGAAGATGTCCATACTTTGAAGTACATGAGCTTTATGTTATGCACTGCTCGACAAGGGATAAGCTTTTTCTGTTGTGCTTTATTCCAATTTGACACTAAAAATCATACTTCCTGTGCTTTCTCTGATTGAGAACTGGCTATTTGTGATTGGCATCAATCTATGAAGGGAAAGATCAAACTATTCTATCAAGTCATTAATCTTTTACGTACCATTTCATCTTCTGTAGCTAAATTTTTTTGTCAGAACAAACCCTAGTTGTCATCTCAGAAGATTATGCTCTTACAACATGCTGTTTTTGTCAGTGTACCCAATCATTTTCTGTAGCCGTTCATCTTGTGGTTTAATGACTCATCCCAACGGGCATATGTTGAGCTTTTCAACGTCCCTTACCCGTTCATATTGCATATAGTGCAAATAATATGGTACTAGTACTAAATTCTTACAAGATTAGGTAACCTAATCACCAAACACCAGCAACTGCTAATAAGAATCAGCTTCGACATGCGATACAATCAATGGTCAAAATTTGTTTTAGAAGAGCATGGTTACAATTTTGAGGGTTGTTATGACTTATGGCCTACGAGTCTAACAGATGATACAGTCGAATACGAACAAGTTGCAGCATAAACCACAGTGTTGTATTCTGGACACCCAACCCCTGGTCTGCATGCTTGCACACGTAAGCAACAAAAGGATATTGTAGAGAATAGTTGTACTAATCAGGGGCGAAGGCTCTTGAACAGGTGCAAAGAATTTGATATGTTTGAACCTTTGAAGTGGTGCAAGTGTGCAAGGGAGCTTGAGTTATCCATGGAGTTAGAGAAGAATGAGGTAAAACTTCCTTTCATTCAAGCTTGAAGATTTACATTTGGTTTTACAGTATTTATTGAGGAGCTAAATATAAAATGAATCTATACAAATCTTGATGAGATGTTATTCTTTTGTTTGAGTATTTTTGTGTGCTTTGAGGCAAGAATTGTGTTGTTGTGTAGGTGAAACAAATATGATAATCTCGGATGATGCACTATTGGGATGAGGTGCAGAGTTGACTATACATGCTTTGGAATGTGTATCATGGTCAACAGTCCCCCGCAAAATGAGCGTAGGATTGAAGACTACGTGAAGTTTGTATCGAAATAATTCAAAGGATTCCCGTGCAAGAAAGACTCTTAGTGAATAAATCATCGACCTATGAGAGGGAATGAACTGAGTACGAAGAGCGCGAGCAAGGACCTGTTCTTGAACAAAATGATAATCATATTCCACATGTTTAGCATGTTTGTGAGAGACAGGGTTGGTGCTTAAGAAGATAGCACTCTTGTTGTCACATAGAAGTACAAAGGAACAAGGCAATGAAACTACCAAATTGGAGAGAATATGCGTGAGCTCGAGCACTTTGGCAGCAGCGGAAGCAAGAGCGCGATACTAAAACTCACAACTAGAGCGAGAGACAGTAGGCTATTTCTTGGCACTCCAAGCGATCAGGTTACCACCCATGTAGATAGCAAACCCGGAAGTAGAGCGATGAGTGTCCGGGCAACCAGTCCAATATGCATCAATATAAGCAACGATCGAGCAGGGGTCAGGGGAGGCAGTGAAACGTAGACTCATAAGGAGAGTGTCTTTCACATATTGAAGAATGTGCTTGATCGCCTGAAAATGGAGCTCAGTGGGAGCATGCATGTACTGACTGACAGAGTTGACGGTATAAGATAGATCCAGCCGTGTAATAATGAGATACTGTTATACATGGTTGGATCAGAAAGACGATCACCGTCAGAGGATAGATACTGAGAGACTACCAGAGGAATACTGACAGGTTTGCTATCCAATAGTTAAGCACGAGCAAGAATGTCTCGAGCATACTTGATCTGGCTGAGAAATAGTCCATCATCTATGAATGTGGCCTCAAGACCAAGAAAATAGGTGAGAGAACCAAGATCCTTGAGGTCAAACTCAGAATGAAGCCGACGAATAAAGCGATCCAGAAGTGAAGCAATGCTGTCGGTGACGATGATATCATCCACATAGAGAAGTAAGTAGATGATAGCATAATCATGAGAGAATATGAATAGGGAAGCATCGGCACAACTTCAAACGAAACCCAATGTGCTGAGGAGGGAGTTGAAATACTCAAACTAATTGCGGGGTGCCTTTTTGAGACTATAAAGTGCTTTCTTGAGACGACACACAAGATTAGGAAACTGTGGATCAATGTAGCCAGGAGATTGCTCCATGTAAAAAGTCTCAGTAAGCATTCATTGAGAAAGACATTCTTCACATCCAATTGTCGAAGCGATCACCGTCGAGAGATAGCAAGTGAAAGGACAGTACAGACGGTGGTAGCCATGACAACCAGACTGAAGGTGTCAAAATAATCGTGACCAGGAATCTGGGTTAGCCACGAGCAACAAGGCGAGCTTTGAGACGCTCCACAAAACCATCAGAGAGGTACTTGGTGCAAAACATCCATTTAGAACCAACAACATTGACTTGAGAAGAACGAGGGACAAGATCTCACATCTGATTTTGATGAAGAGCAGTGATCTCGTCATCTATGACAAAGATCCAAGTCGGGTGCTTGGCAGCTGACCGAAAACCATGGAGTTCGGTTGAAGCCAATAAAGCAGGAAAAAGACCAGGGGGAGAATATTACAGTGATCAGCAATGATACAGGGTCGAAACATACCAGCCTTTCACAAGTAACTATGGGATGAGAGTTTCCTGGGTGAGACAAAGTAGTAGAGAGTGAGGAGTTGGATAAATACTAAAACAAGGAGGGAAGAGACTGTGAGGTAGTTATGGAGGGTAGTGGTAGAGAGGGAGCAAGTGGTAGTACAGAGTAGAGGACGTTTTTGGGTGAGGGACAGAGTTTGCACGGAGGGGATGAGGAGGAGGAGGTGGATGGAAGAGAAGGACTAGGGGAGAGAGAGGAAGGAGGAGAAGGAGGGTCAAGAAAGGTGGATATAGTAAGGTGGGAAATAGAGGGAAGGGGTGAGGAATGATGAAAGGGATAGCAAGTTTCATCAAAATGAGCATGGCGTGAAATATATAGGCTGGAAGAGGAAAGATTAAGACAACAAAACCCTTTATGAAAGGAGTTGTGTCCTAATAAAATACAAGGAAGGATGCGAGGAGAGAATTTATGTGGAGCATAATCACGTAAAAAGGGAAAAACTCTACAACCAAATGAATGAAAATCATCATATAGTGAAGGGGTACCAAAAAGGGACTCAAAGGCAGAGATACCTGTGAGAAGAGGCGATGGCAACCAATTGATGATGTAAGTTGCAGTACTGAACACATCAACCTAGTAGGTGAGAGGGGTGTGAGAGTGAAACATGGGAGTGAGACCCATTTCGGTGATGTGACGGTGCTTTCGTTCAGCACACCCATTATGGGCAGAGGTATATGGGCAAGATATTTAATTATGAATACCATGAGTGCGGAGATGGGTTTGAAAAGGACTACAAGTAAACTCGGTACCACCATCACTTTAAAATTTTTGAAGACTTGCAGAAAATAAATACATGGAAGTGAAGAAATATTTCAAAGAAATCAGACTTGCACAAGGGATAAAACCATGTGAACCTAGAGTAGTCATCAATAAAAATAACATAATAACAATAACCAGTAGTGGATATAACAGGTGATAGTCCCCAAAGATCACAATTTACTAAAGCAAGGGGGCGAGAGGCACAATGTTCAGTAATAACAAAAGGTAATCAATGATTCTTGGTCATTTGACACAACGTACATAGGTCGGGGGAGGGATGCACGAAAGACAACAAAATACGACATTAACTACGTAATAACGACAAAACAAAGGTGGAAGCATATCCTAGCCTAGCATGACATAAGTCAAAAGAGTTGTGAAGTAAACCAGCCGGAAGGGATGTAACAAGGGTTGGGATGCTACGTTCAAGTACATAGAGGCCACCATCACACCGACTGATTTTTACCACTTGTCCCTTGAGCCGACTCTGAACAATAAAGAAATTATCAACAAATGTAAGAGCACGGAAGAAATCAGAAGTGAATTTACTAATGGATAATAGATTTTTAGTAATGTGAGGAACAACCATAACATCAAGTAAGAGTAAAGGAGAGACAGTGACAACATTACCAGTATGAGTAATAGATAATGGGTCACCGTTACCTACTACAATGCAGGTTGTACCTGTGTAAAGGGTAGCATGATCTAAAGTGGAGATGGAGGGGGTCATATGTGTCGAGGCCCTAGTGTCCACATACCAATCGGCGAC
>JAOWBN010247331.1:0-11772 GCA_028565015.1 Pinguicula moranensis | reverse complement strand
GAACTATGGTGCTATCAGTAAACCCCTTACCCAGTTATTAAAGAAGGATGCATTCTGTTGGAGTGAAGAAGCAAGCAGAGCTTTTGAAAATTTAAAATAGGCCATGTGTATTGCACCAGTTTTGGCCCTGCCCAACTTTCAGCAGGGGTTTGTTGTTGAAACAGATGCAAGTGATAAGGGTATTGGTGCTGTGTTGTCACAGAATGGGAGACCTATTGCATATTACAGCAAAGGCATTGGACAGAAACAACAAGCGCTTTCCACATATGAAAAAGAATTGTTGGCTGTTGTAATGGCAGTAAGGAAATGGAATGGATATCTTCAAGGAGTTCCATTTATAATCAAAACTGATCAGCAGGCTTTGAAACACCTACTGGAGCAAAGATTAAATACTATACTCCAGCAAAAGCTAGCTACAAAGCTGCTAGGATTTGATTACAAGGTTCAATATAAAAAGGGGAGTGAGAACAGAGCAGCTGATGCTCTATCTCGATTTGGTCCTGAAATTGATGCTAACTGCTGTAGTATTTCAGTCAGTAAAGCTGATTGGGTAGAGGAGGTACTAAGCAGTTACTCTAAAGACTCCCATTTCATGAAAATAATTCAGGCCAAAACCATTGAACCTCACACCTATCCAGACTATCAGTTGCAAGGTGGCTTATTAAGGCGTAAAGGCAAAATTTGTGTTGGGCAGAATACTGACCTGAGAAAAAAAATATTGACTATACTGCATGACTCTCCCTTAGGAGGGCATTCTGGTAGCCAAGCAACTTTGAGAAGAGTTCAACAGTACTTCCACTGGCCTTGCCTGAAGAAAGAAGTGAAACAAAAAGTCAGTGAGTGTACAACATGTGCGATGAATAAACCTGATGTTTCAGCCAATGCTGGACTGCTTCAGACATTAGACATTCCCTCTACACCGTGGAGTAGCATTGGTATGGACTTTATCGAAGGCCTACCTAAATCAGAAGGTAAAAATCTCATTTTGGTGATAGTGGACAGATATACTAAATATGCACATTTCATAGCATTATCACATCCTTACAATGCTGAAATAGTGGCAAGAGTCTTCTTAGATCAGATCAATCGCCTTCATGGACTGCCTGATGAGATTGTTTCTGATAGAGACAAGATCTTCATTAGTAATCCGTGGACAGAATTAATGAAGATGGCTGAGGTAAAGCTAGCTATGAGTTCAGCCTACCATCCTCAAACAGATGGACAGACTGAACGTGTAAATGGTTGCCTGGAAACATACCTGCGCTGCATGTGTTCCCAGAAGCCTCACTCTTGGAGGAAGTGGCTGCCGTATGCGGAATTCTGGTATAATACAGCGTACCATACTAGTGCACAAATGACTCCTTTTAAAGCACTATATGGTTATGATGCTAAGCAATTACCTATACCAAAACAGTGGAGTCCCAATGTCAGTTCCCTCAGAGATTTTCATCAACAGAAAAGTGAGGTACATGAACAATTGAAGGAAAATCTAGCTATGGCCAGAAATAGAATGAAGGTAAATGCTGATAAAAGAAGAACGGAAAGACAATTTCAAGAAGGTGATCAAGTCTACTTGAAATTACATCCCTACAGACAACAATCTATTAAATTCCGTAGAAGTATGAAGTTGTCACCAAGATTCTATGGGCCATACACCATACTTGAAAAAATCGGTGTAGTAGCTTACCGGCTAGATCTTCCAGCTGAATCCAAGATACATCCAGTGTTCCATGTTTCCCTGCTCAAAGAAAAGTTGAAAAGAAAAGAAGTTAGTGTAGAATTTCAGGTTTTCCCCATAGCTATACTTGACCGTAAGCTTAAACCCAACAAGAACGGACCCATTGAACAATTCTTGGTGCATTGGTCCGGATCTACGCCTACACAGGCTACTTGGGAAGATGTTGCCCTTATCAAACATCATTTTCCCAGTTTTACTTCTTAGGGACAAGAAGCTGGTAAAGAAGGGGGAAATGTCACTGACCTAGTGGACACGGAGCCACTCGTTTTCCCAAGCTGGACAAAGAAGAGAAGACGACAAGGGCGATCGAAGCGGCAGAGCGGTAAGGATGAAAGGAAATCGGAGCACGTGGTTGTTCCCTCAGCCTAAGAACCAAAACAAGAAGAAGACGAGTGTAGCTGAATGTGTAGATATTTTGTTGTACAAATCCAGTTGTGTTTACTTAACTTAATCTGAGTATTAGTGATAGTTAAAACTGTATTAGCCGTTGAGTTAGATACAGTAAGTGTGTGTAGAAAAGTCTATAAATATGTACTTGTAATTATCTTTTGGGACAGGAAATAAAAGTACAAAGTTTTCTCTTCTGCTCCAAATTCTCAACTCTCTTGCATCCTCCTCGTCTTTCTTTTATCTGACTTATACGGGAAGTAGCTACACCTGACAGAGGGTGTGGCTGCTAGGTAGGCTGAGGAGCACGAGACTACCACTGTCCAAGAACCACTGATGAAGAGACATAATTAATCGAGACAAGCTGGAGTAAGGGACAATTTTGGACAGAATACCCTGCCCAAATAAGGGTGATATGGAGCCCAATCTGAGTTTTTGTACTGGAGCAGACTGAAGAGTCATAGATGCAAACTATTGAGATCCATAACTAGCAGATGCTCACCACCAGAATACACCCGATGCACCACATGAGTCGTAGCTACGAAAGGGGTCGAGCCTAATTATCGCAGAGTCAATTCTCTATTAATCAACTTCTCATGGAGTTTCTCAAAAGAAATAGTTGTGTCCCGATTTTCAATTGCTTCAACAAGGGAGCGATACTCATCATCGGGACCTGCAAGGATGGCCTCTACTAAGTTTTCATGATTCATGGGCTTGCCAAGGATGGCTCACTCATTACATTGAGTCTCCATAAACTGTATAAATTTAGAGATGGACAGATTTCCCTTGGTAGTAGACTTGATCTTAGATCAAAACTGTTGTATGTACCCCCCGAAGGAGCGAGCATAAGTTTCATGTAGTTTTCCCTAGGCCTCACATGTAGTATTGGTCTTATGAATAAAAGGAACGACTGTCGAAGACACAGATCCCAAAGTTACCAAAATGAGTTTATCTTGGCGAATCCATGTTGAGTAGGCGGGATTTTGTTTTGTGACCGCTTCTATTGTAGTAGTGGAGGACGAATATGTTAGTGTTAAGCCCTAAAGCCAATCACCTTGGGGCTTTGTATTAACACTTTAATGTTGTATATAGTTGTAGCAACCTTTACTATTTGATTATTTACTTACTTTATTTATATCATTCCAACTAGTAAAGACTAGCGTTGATAACTTAGAGTGCATCACAAAGAGATGTGATGATGAGACCACTATAATTACATTATCAATACTAAACATCCCTAACCATAGCATTAGTGAGATAAGGCATCACTAATACGAATAGGTTAGCATGTTCTAAGCCAATCCTTTTGAAAAAAATAGTTAATCTCATCAACTATAGTGTAGAGATACTTAAGCTAGAATATGAATGCTTGTAGTTGACAAGTACATCGGACTGACTTGCATAGAGATCACCATTTTGTCAATGGTTGATACTCTAAAGAATAGTAGGTGTAAGTGATCCTTAAATTTGAGGTCACCATAGAGATGGTCACTCTTTGATTCTATTCGGAGTTACATCGTAAATGGGTAACAATGAATAGTCTTGGGAATAATTTGAAGTATGAAAGGATTTTGAGTGATCAATAAAGGATTCACCGCTCCTAAATAGTTAGGAGAAGATCTCCCTATGACCACTTGTAAGAAGTCATGAAAGCCTTTGCAAAGCACGAGTTTAATTAGAAAGAAGTTTTTAATTAGTACTCAATAATCATGACTTCCGTTACAAGAAATCTTATGTATATTAATGAGGATGACAAATAACCAAAATATACAAGATTATGGATATGAACAAGGTGAAAGGATATTAATTACACGAGAGTTAGTTCTTGAAAGGATGTTCTATGACTATTCTGAATGGTTGTGGTCCATGATATTTTGCTAGAAGTCACTAATGGTCTATGGATTTGAATTAAGGATTAATGAATTACAAGTTTATAATTCATTAAGCGTAATTTGATTATGTTAATATAAGGTCCATTGCAAAATTATTGAGAACCTATAGTATAGATCCGCATGCAACATGCTTCATGACACGTAGTATAGATTCTGGAATTCCTTCAAGTGGTATCGGAGCCATCTTGCTAATTCTTGCATTTTTGCAAGATTTATTACACAATTTATATTAGATGACCAAGGATGTATGAATGAGTTCATGTGCATGCATGTGTTTCTTGAAAGATTTGCTTCTCAAACTCTAGAGTTTTGTTGTTGACCGAAACTTAAGATTTTGTGGACAAAATTATTGTAGTGGCTAAATCCATGGTTTGGTTCCTCAATGATGTTGTAGAATCATAAGTAATTGCTCACATACAACTAGAGGTTAAGCCTTGAAAAAGGTTCCAAAAACCATGACTATTTTATGCAAGAATTTGTTCTTGCATGCTACTTCAAGTTCAAGAATATATTGCATGTAATGATTCTTTGTAGTATTCTAACTTTACATGCTTTATTTAATTTTAAATTATATATGATGCATGGTGGTTGATCATGGACTAGAGACCAATAAGATTGTGTTTATTGTAATACTTGTTATTACTTTAATTCTTGATTGAATAGATGTAATAGTTACATAGATATCAAAATATGGCTTGCATGCCATGTCTCCTTCAATTTCTTGATGTAATTCTTTCCTTATCTTACTCACCCCAAATGTAACTTGGGGTTTCTCAAAGAACGTAATTTTTCATTAGTCTGGTGGGATGAAAATTGTGAGAGTTAGGTTAATAATTATGTAACTCAAGAGAAGAGGCCACCAAGATGCAAATCGTGAAGGTGTTGCATGTCTTCAAACCGTTCAAGAACACCCTTAGGCTAAACCTCCTAAACTCTTAATGGCCGGGAGATTAGTAGAGTCTGTGATCAAATCACATTTATATGTGTTTATGTAGCATGTACTATGATTTATTATTATGTGATAATAATAGGATTGTATGCATGATAGAAAACTAAACAAAATTATGAGACCTAAACATATCAAACCCCTCAAACAATAATCAAAGTCTCCCCTTTTTGAATATGTTTGAAAAGGGTGTTTTCCATTATTACGGTAAAATGGCCCTCTTGATAGTTGGTTCACTTGTTGATTCTTCCTCAAGGTGACCATCTATCTCATAGGGAGTTCTATCATGAAAGTTATGACTTTCGGAATAATGGTGTTTGACTTGACTAAAACTCTTGGCTTCTTGAATTTCCATCAACGCCTTGAGTATTAGGACAAAGTCTTGGTAAGGTTAAAGAGTTAACTACCCAAGCAAAAGTAAGGAGTTGCAATGTGTTGCAATGTGTTGCAATGTGTTGCAATTGTTAAGTGACAACTACCCTTGGTAACCATAGTTGAATTGTTGAGTATTCCCTCAAGGATTGATTATGGTTCAATTAGAATCCTTGACCCACAAAAAGATTAATTTAATCTTCCGAATAAGGGTTATTGATTTGAAATAAAATAGTGGGAGCAAAATGGATATGTTTTTAAAAAGTTCATTATATTCATTTATATATATATACAAAACAACAATGTCCTATCTTTTCCTTTACATGTTTTGTAGATGTCTTCCATGAAATTGAATCTTCGTTTTATTCTTGAATCCCACAAGCTAATTGGTGCTAATTACTTGGATTGGCAACGAAATTTGAAAATTGTTCTCAAAACCGAAAAACTTGCGCATATCCTCGAGACACCAAAACCCAACCATCCGAAAGAAGGTGCATTTCGGGATATTCAAACTGTTTACGAAAAAAAGATTGAGGCTTATGAATTTGCCAAATGTCTTATACTAGCATCCATATCACTAGAGCTTCAGAAACAATGTGAGAACTTGGATGCTTATGTTATGATGAGGTACCTCAAAGAATTGTTTGAGGCTGAGACTGAAAAGTTCAATATAACCAAAGAGTTGTTTAGAGTCGAGATGAAAGAAGGTTCTTCTATGGCTAACCATGATGTGACAATGTCCGGCCTGTCAAAAGGGTGAAGGACCTTGGAACAAACCTAAAAGAAGTCCTTTATGTAACTTTGATTTTACAATCTTTTCTGTCGAGTTATAAGCAATTCATTGTCAACTTTAAAAGGATTAAGATTCAAGTATGTTTGGGCGAGTTGGTGAATATGCTCAAACTCACTAAGATTGAGTTGCAAAAGGGTAAGGGTACTGTCTTGCTCGCGCATTCAGAAAAAGGCAAAATGTTGTCTAAACCCAAGCTTAAAAAGCAAAAGGGTAAGAAGCGCGCAATTAAAGTAAGTGGTGGAGTAAAAAAGGACAAGAAACCTGAAAAGACACTTGCTTCTGTTGAGGCAAACCGGGCCACTGGAGATGTAACTACAAAGATTATATTGCATCTTTGAAGAAGCTTAAGGAAGCATCTTCATCAGGTATCTACATAATTGATGTACTTTCTACATTCGCTTCTAATGTTTGATTCTACAAAACGTTGGCACCTAAACATGAGTTGCCCAAAGATCAAACACATGTATGGCTAGGATCAAATGTTGATTAACTCTAGGGCATGTGTTTGCATCTTAAACTCATTGGAACCTTTATAAATACCCTAATACATTCATATGTGGAAGATTGATGCATTTGCAAGTCTTAATAGAAGAATAAAGGGGTTCTCTCTCTACCCGAAAGCATAGAGAAAGGGGTAAAAAATCTGCACTTGATGCAATTTTTCCTCTCATCCTCTTAGACTTCAAATGTGGAGCTAGCACTCCAAAAATACACGTATAAGTTGTACAAAAGGTTGTATAAACTCTCAAAGGTTGCGGTGGTATGAACTACCATAGAGGGTGGACATTTGGACACCTTAAAGAGGAGTCTACTTTGATAATCTTGAAGAAGAAATCTTTTTGAGGTAAAAATTATTTATTCCCCCCTGATGTTTAAGTTGTGTGAATTATCAAGGTCCATGGGAAATGAATTCTGGATTTCTTTTTGTTATGCATGTTTGCGCACACAATTCTTTATGCTTCCACATGCAACATGCTTCATGACACATAGTATAGATTCCAGAATTCCTTCAGGACACGGAATGAATCCATCAATATATTGGTAGAGATCATAGCCGATGAGAAGGGCTTCAAGTAGGAGACTCCACGCAAGATAGTTTGTAGAAGTGAGTATAACCATATTGGAGGTAGGGATAGTGACAATAGTGAGGGGAAAGGAGGATCTGCCGAGTTGGGGATGGTAGTCGTGTCTTGACTAATCGAGAGTGAGAAAAAAACAGTGAGGAGAGGAAGAAGAAGATGGTTATGAAGGCTAGAGAAGAGAAGTAGGAATCATAGGCTCTGATACCATATAGAATGGAGGGATTTAGAATTGAAATATGATTCTATTAAACCTCTAAAGGGTCATATATATACAGTTACAATTGGTATTAAAACACTAAGATAACTACAGCTAAGATTACAACAAAAGTACACAAGATATATACAATTATTTAAAAGTATCGTTATCAATATATTTTGTAAAATAATGTTTATTTATTTATCAGCATTATTATGGTGAATGCCAAACTAATTACAAGATCAAAGTCCTCAAAAGATCTAATACATCGCATCCATGACTTCCTACATACTTCCAAGGCTTACATTTTGCTTTGATTCCCACCATGGGGTAGGGAATTTAAGCTAAGTCTATCCAAAATCATTCTACTTCCACCTAATATATGGTGGTCTCTTTTTTTAAGCGAATTTTTTCTTTGATTTCCTGGGTTAGTAGGTCTAGATATAATATCCTTTGATTTATCCTTGCAGAACCTTGTTTAGCGAGTGTGCTCACTATACTGTTGGCTTTATAGAATTGATTATGCACTTCTATCTAAAATCCTACCGTGATCTGAGCATATTCATCCCAAATTTCCCATAGGTGCCACACATAACATTTGTTTTTCTCTAACCCAGTTTACTATAAGCATAGAGTCTGTCTCGATGACTATGTTATCCCATCAAAATTCTTTATACATCTAAGTCCTATTATAGCTCAAAGCTCAACATTTTTGTCTGTTCCTACCCCAAAATATTTTGAGAATGCCGCCAAGAAATTCCCATCTGCATTCGTATAATTCCTCTTCTGCCTAAGGTCCCGGGGTTACCAAGACAACTACCATTGCAATTGATCTTCCGCCATCCTCTTGTCAGAGGCGTCCAGGTTATCAACCGGATTCTTTCGTCTTCCTTGTGTTTGATTGGATGTTCAATTCTTCTTGGACTAAACATTTTATTGTCAGAGGCGTCCACTATCGTTATCAATATCTTTATCAGTTAATATAAATTTTTACTATTGATAACTGATCTTGTGTCTAACTTCAAATTTGTAAATAATTAATACTAGGGCATAGATATGGATAGTGGACGAGTTCAAATTTTATAATATAAGTGCACAATGCAAATAAAAATTTGCTTACTCAAATTACAGTGTATTTGTATTCACATCTATCCCTCCTAGGGGTGGCCATTCAGAATTTCCGGACGGAAAATGGTGTTCTCGTTCCCGTCCCGAATTGTTTCGGGAACGGAAAATGGTTCCTGTTCCTGGACCAAAGTCCCAAAGTCCTGAAAATTTTGGGACTTCAGAATTTGGGACTTTGAGAATTTGGGACCCAAATTCCCGAATTCTAAATTTGCATGAAAACATTTTGGGAATTTCGGGACTTCGGGACCGAAATAGGTTGTTCCCATTCTCGTCCTGAAATTTTTTCGGGAATGGAAAACTATTCCCGTGCCCAAGCCGTATTCCCGAAGTCCCGAAAATTTTGGGACTTCGGGACTCGAAACTTTGGGAATTCCCAAATTCTTGAATCCCGAATGGCCCTATCCCTAATCCTTCCCATATGAGCTTGGCCAAAATTTATTTACAATCAAGCATACATACTAGGGATTTTTTGATAGTCCAGTCAACAAGGGAGTAATTAAAATCTTGGCAACCAATTCCACACTGCTATATGTAGTTTCTGAACTATTTCATCAACTTTTATATCGGAGTTTGAGAAGTGTACCTGATTTCATAGGCTCCAGATCATCCATGTCAAGACTTCCAGAACGGTTTTCCAAACTACTATCTTGATACTTGGAGGGCATTGTTGTATGAACTCGTGCATTGTAGGTAGCTGTCGGGTTGGTTGTGTGATTCCTAGCCATTTTTTAACTCTGGCCCATATAGCAACACTGGTTTTGCAATCTTTGAACATGTGTTTCAAGGGATTTGTTGGTCTGTTGCTATGATGCATCACCTTTGGATATTCTTTAGTGTTGGTAATCTCTTCTGTATTAGCCACCAGTTGAGTATGAAAACTTTTTGCAAGATGTATTTACTTCATACCTGCTGCAGATGACAGATTTCCTCCTTTGAGTATAAGCTTTGCATCGCCTGTAGGATTTGACCATATGTTGCCTTGACAGTGTATCTTCTTTTGGACTGTGGAAGTCTAAATATGTGTCTTGTACTATTTCCTGTATAGAAATATCATTTAGACAAGTGAGTAGATCAGATAACTTCCTCTCCTCTCACTCATTTAATTTTTTTATCCATGACCATTTCTAATTCCACCCTCACCCCCCAATCCCCATGATCCGCCAAAGTCTTATCCCTGAGATTGTCTACCCTGTATAGTCTCTGGAATTTCTCTAACAATCTAAAGTTCACCACCCATTTGTCCTCCCAGAACCTGCTTTGTTTCCCATTTCTTACTTTTAGACGTGTGTTCTCTTGAAACCAAACCCTTCCCAAAAAATTTTGTAAGTCTGACCATCCCTTGGCCGGCTATTGTGTCCCTTTTCCTTCTATTCCCTCTACCAGTTATCAGGATTTCATTTTCCCACAACTCACACAGACCCCCAATTGGTATTGATCTTTCCTTCCCATATTTAGATCTAAGAATTTATTCACACAAATCCTTTTTCCCCTCTTAGATCCTAGCTCCACAACTTCCTAACATGACTCTGTTGAATGCTTCCAACCACCTGATCCCTTGCCCTTCCCTTTCTACTGGTAAGCAGATCTTGTCCCATTTTATCCAACTGATTTTTTTAAGATCAGGTGACCCCTAGAAGTATCTCTAGATTTTTTCTAGCTGTAGGATTATGGTTCTAGGGGATAGGAAGCATGCGAATTAGTAAGATGGCAAGGCTGGTAGAACCAAGTTAATGAGCACAGTCTTCCCTCCAATTGACAGGTTAGTGTTTTCCCATGACCCCAACACCTTATGGAATCTATCAACTACTGGCTTTCACATTTCCACTTTCCCTGGGTTTGCTCTCACTAGTAATCCAAGGTAAGATATTGGGATCGTCCCCATTTGACAATTGTGGTAAGCTACACTTTCTTCTAAGGTATTGTCTGGCTCATTGTTCCCCATCAGATTGCTTTAATTAAAGTTTATCATCATTTTGGACATCAACTCAAAATTGTATAGTATAGCTTTGAGGGTTGCCTAACCGAATGAGATGGTGTCATCTGCAAACTGTAGGTACGAGAGTTTTACTTTCTCCTTTCCTATCTCTATTGGACTGAATAAATGTAGTTCTTTTGCTTCCTGAATCATGGCTGAAAACCCTTCAGCTACCATAAGGAATAAGAATCGAGAAAGGGGATCTTCTGGTCTCAATCCTCTTAGAGGGAAGAACTCTTAAGTTGAGTTGTCTTTTACTAGGATTGAAGATGAAGCTGATTGCTAGAGATAGGCAAACGTGTGTGTGACGGGTTAGGCATGACGTGCACGGAAAAAATGTGCAAACATGCCTAAACTTCACGCATAAAAATGTGCTTGCGGCAGGCTAATTTTTTTCCTGCAGAAAATGTGCGTGTAATATCCACCCGTATTACAAAATGTACGCGTGCCAGGTTTGACAGTCCAGCCGGCAAACCATGGCATACGGGCTGGGCAGTACCATGAAATTTATTTTTTAAATCGTCATTTAAATTATATTATTTTTTATTTAATAATCAAAAAATAAAAAATAATAATTAAAAATGTGCAAATGTGCGTATCTCATTCGCACGCGGGCTAGATCGGCACAGCGTATCTTTTATGTATACCATGCCAGGCACGCACGTTTTAAATAATTGTAAAATGGAAAACAAAACTCGTTATTGTATTATGGTTGAAAAGAAATTTTTTTGAGACAAACTCCTCTGAGAGGTATCGATACTTATAGGAAGTTCTGAGTTTGGTTAGGTATACCTTCCTCCTATGAGAGGTTCGGTGTACCTAACACCCAACACTCCCCCTCAAGATAGGCGAAAGATATTAACTAAGCCCATTTTGTTACAAAGTTTCTCAAGATTTAGGGAACTAAGACCTTTAGTCAACACATCAACAACTTGTTCTTTGGTGCATATGAGACTCAGTTCCAAAAATATGCTATTTAATTTTTCTTTGATGAAGAACCTATCAATCTCACACATGTTTGGTTCTATCATGTTGTACTAGGGCTGTTAGAAATGCTGATAGCTGCTTTGGTATCACACCACAACTTTAATTTCGGATCTGTATTCATCTTGAGCTCCACAAATATTGATCTCAACCAAATCATCTCAGCAACACTCGAGGCCATCATTCAATATTCTGCTTGAGCTGTAGAACGAGCCACTACTGTCTGTTTCTTACTCTGCCATGAGACTAGATTGCCTCCTACAAACATGCAATAACCGG
>JAOWBN010247320.1:0-11772 GCA_028565015.1 Pinguicula moranensis | reverse complement strand
GTGAAGAATGATGTTCTAGACAATAACATAGAAGCCATTCAAGTGACTAGAAAGCACGTCGCCTGTTAAACTCCATTTTCTCGTAAAAACGTTCTCCTATTTTAATTCCCGATTTCTTTTCGTTCCTTCTTCCCCGGCAAAATCTCAGCTCCACGTCACCTGGTAAACTCTATTTTGTAGAGAGAACAGAAGACTATGTTTTCTAAAAAACCAGAGAAAGAATATGTTTAGGAAGTTCTCCTTCATTTGAATTGATTCAATGCTTTCCTTTCGAGTAATGAAGTACGATGAGCTACTTCTTGTCACATTCACACTCACACTCACACTCACACTCACACTCACACTCACTCTCACTCATTCTTTCTTCCAAAGTAGCCTCGATTGTCTTCCTTTCCATTTAGTACCTTCTTCAACCTTTTTGGAGACATGGCTTTCATCATCTTCAAGATTTGAACGCTCTGCTCTTGATCGAGGTAGAAACTTTAAATGATCAGCTTTGTTTTTCTTCCTTCTTCCTCTTTCGATTGTTTCAAGCTTAGTCAATGGCTCGGAAGAATAGAATTTAGGTCAAATGTATTGCTAATTGAATTATGAAAGTGCATGAGTTTATGTAGACTAGAATAAGAACAATTTTGAAAATAAATAAACTATAAAATTTATTTTATAATATGGGCTTAGATCCATCTTCACACACTCTCCCTCAAGTTGAGACGAAGATATCAACGAGTTCGAGCTTGCAAATAGACAGTTGAAAGAGTTCTGACCCAATGGACTTGGTGAACATATCAACTGTCGGATCTTGTGAGATGACAAATTATTTATTACTCAAGACTACTTGAGATGAGATATATAGTATTTACAATTTTCAACTAAGTCCAACACTACCTCTATTTTCTACTTCATTTATAATTCTACTCCTATATAACTTTATCCTTCTATAATTTTATTACCCTATAAGAACCTAAATTATATACAAATACCAACACTCGCTCTTAAGGTGGGCGAAAGACATCAATTAAGCTCATAGTGACACATAGTTTATCAGTAGATGGCCTCCCAGTAGTAAACGATGGCCCATCTAGTTTTTCCTTTAGATTTGGCCCATCAAGTTTCTCCTTCAGATTTGGCTCATCAAGTTTCTTCTTTAAGATCTGACTCATCAAGTTTCTCCTTACTCCTTGTGAACACTCCCAACAGATAAAGTCAGATCTTAAAGTAAGGAGATCTATTATTCTCTACTATATCAATTTTTCCATCTCTTTCCATTGCTCTCACACCTATATCCTGCAGGGTTTTTCTGTAACATTGTATCCATGATACACAACTATTGAATTTGTGAACAACAAGTTCATGGCTTCACTTCATAAATCTCACAAAACATGATCTGTTATTTATCCATATAATTCAAACATCAGCTTTTTCCTTCAACCCCATCATTCATTTCAACGCAAGACATATAGTAACCTTTTCAAAATTTTGATTTAATCGTCGTCCCAAATTGCATATGCTTTCTCAAGCCCTAATTGGCTTGCTTTATAAGGGACTAGTTCCTTGTGCCGTGCATTGCATGAGTTTTCAGAGCAACTCGTCCTCATCTGGACTCCATGACCCCTTAATCATTCACTTCGATTTCCATTGGCGATGAAGCAACACAAGTGCCAGTGCTCTCTTTTGTTTTCCCTTTTGATTTTCTTCAGAAGGGGCATTGGTAAGCCAGCGGCTGGCAGATGACAACGAAAGCTTTTTCTCTCTCTAGGGTTCAAGTATTCTTACCTTCTCTGATACCACTTTGAAAATGATGGAAATCATGTTTTGTTTTTACTTGAGACTACTTGGGGTATACATAGTGTTTACAACTTTTAACTAAGTCATAAACTACCTTTATAATTTTATTTCCTATATCATTCTACTCTTCTATAACTCTACTTCCTCTATAGCTCTATCCTTCTATAATTTTATTACCATATAGAAAACTAAACTAGATAGAAATACTAACACAAACTTTGGGGAGATGATTTTTAATTGAACTTTCTCACGAATGAAGTGAATATCAACCTCAATGTGCTTTGTTCTCTCATGAAAAACAGAGTGAGAGGACAGCATAATAGCATATTTGTTATCACAAAATAGAGTGGAATAGTCTATGACTGAGAACCTTAACTCCTGAAGATGGGAGCAAAGCCATAGTATTTCACATGTTCCTTGTGCTATAGTTCGATACTCAGCTTTAGCAGAAGACCAGGAAATTGCTTGTTTCCTTGTTCCCACAAAAGGTGCACAAATCTAAAGTAGAGCGATAATCACTTTTTGATCCTACATAATCAGTATCTGTAAAGCAGGATTGTCCAGAATGAGCTCCTATTTCAAAGAAGAGGACGAGACATAGATATATTTTCATATATCGAAGAGTGTGACAAACTTCATCGAGATGTATTGTCCTTGCCGAGTGCATGAACAAACTGACAACACTAAATGCAACAGTGATATCTGGTATTGGGTTTGCCAGATAAATAAAACGACCCACAAGTCACTGATACAAAGATGGATCTAACAATAACTCTCCCATATCTACAGACAACATCTGATTTGTATCCATAAGATAGAAGGCATGCCTACACCCAAGCATTCCAGTATCCTGAAGTGGTTCAAGTGTGTATTTTTGTTGGGACAAAGAAATACCTTGGCGATACCTAGTCACCTCAATGCTAAGAAAGTACTTGAGGGAGCCCAAATCCTTGACATCGAAAGTCATCTAAAAATGGCGCTTTACTTGATGAATACCCTGTGCATCATCTCCCGTAATAATAATATTATCCACATAACTGATATAATGACACACTAACATCGAGAATTACAGCGAGTAAAGCAGGTATGATCAAAATGACTGACATCGAGTGAAGCCCAAAGTAAGTACCACATCGCAAAAGCCATAAAAACAAACACGAGGAGACTACATAGAGACTTTTGAAGATGGCATACTTTTAAATACTCCCCCTCAGCCCGAATTTCGGGCGGTGGATCCATGCAAATTGTTTCAGATAGGTTCCCTTTCAGATATGCATTATTGACATCAAGCCGATATAAGAACCACGAATAAGAGGCAACAAGCGAGACAAAAAGTCTAACAGTAATGAGATTAGCCATTGGTACAAAAGTCACCCCAAAATCCTTATCGGAAAACTAGGTAAACCCTTTAGCTACAAGGCGGGTTTTATACCTGTCAATAATACCATTTGTCAAATATTTCACATTAAACACCCATTTGCAACCTACAGTCTGTTCCATAGTGGGAAGGACTACAAATTTCCACGTCTGATTGTGCCAAAGAACATTCATTTCAACTTTCATAGCAGCCACCCATTGAGAATTCTGAAGTGCTTCATGAATAGACTGAGCTATAGAGACCGAATCAACTATAATTATGAAAGAACCCTGACGGGTATCCCAACGGTTGAAGCCCCTGACATCATCATGGCTTGTCCAGAGGTGCAGGGTTTGACTCTTGCTGAAGAAAGCGTGTTGGGGCCATGTTCCACGGGTCGCATGGGTCCACATTTGGCCCGATGCATGTGTTGTGGGCGCCGTGCATGAATCCTTGTGGATTAGTTGATTATTTAGATAGTCGGATACCACAGGTTATCAAAACAAACTATAATTATGAAAGAGTGATGAGATTTTGACCGATCTTGTTAAGAGATATACTTGAAAATAGGGTGTTTAATACAATATGTAAAAGTCAAGCGATTAGGGGATGCCTATTACGAGTAGGATATCTTCAGGTAACAATATCAGGAGATGAAGGAGAAGGTGATACAATACCTGAATCCGATGAAGACTCTGATGAGGTTGCAATGGAGAGTGGCCTTGAAGAATATGTCTAAATGGGATGCGGATCTGAAGGATTTGGATCTGTGGAAACATATGGAGGATAAAAAATTGGGATAAGACGAGGAAGTATGGGAAGGTTTTCTGCAGTAGACTGAACTGGGGTTTCCAGAGAGGAAGTAGAACCTGAAAAATAAGGAACGGTCTCCAAGAATGTAACATCCAAAAAGTCATAAAAGTGACGGGTGATAGGATTATAACATCGATAACATTTGAACATAGAAGAATACCCCATAAAGAGACATTGAACAACCTTATCATCAAGTTTAGTACAAGTAATATTTCTGTTTTGAATAAAGCCAGTACACCCAACCACCCGAAGGACAAGAGGGAAAAGCACACTACCTAGTTTAAAAATATGTAGGGGGCCTTACCATGTATAACCCAACTAAAAGTCCTATTAATGAGATAAGTAGCGGTGAAAATGGCAATGTGACAAAAAATCTTAGGTACTCCCATATCTCGAAAGAGACACCGAACAACAGACATGAGATGACAGTTTTGCATTTTGACACATCATTGTGTTCAAGAGTGTACGGACATGTAAGCTATTGAAGAATGTCACATTAGTTAAGTTTGCCCCTGAATTATATGAAATATACTTCATACCATTTATCAATTTGGATTACAATATGAAATTAAGTTTTAATCATTTGCTAAAAGGTGAAAAAATGAGAGAACTTCTAATATTTTTTTTATGAGATAACCCTAGGTGCAACGTGTATAATTATCTATGAATGTGACTTAATAGTAGTGCTATGAGAATGAGGGTGGCAGGTGAAGGCCCACAAATATCAGAATGAATGGGATCAAAAGCTTTGGATGTTCAGTGCATATGATGAATATAAGATGTGCGGGTATGTTTAAACACTTCACAAACCACACAGCAAAAACTTCCAATCGCCCCACGAGATTGCCGTGATGCCGTCCAGCCGCAATTTTGTCGACCTTGACGATCTCCAAGCTCCCTAAGTGTGGATCTTTTGTGTTTCTTGACATTGCTTTTTTGCTGTCTGTTGGAACCTGCATTTGTTTAGGTAGGACAGAAACATGATTGGTTAGTTTGCCAAAAATAACCTCACCTTGCACGCTTTTTCCTAAAGTTGAAACCATAACAAAAGTCTTCCTGCCTTGTCTTCCCAACAAGATATGCATGCGCGATTGTAGCTCAAAAATTATGTTGCAAATTTTCTTCTATCAGACGACTACTGATTCTGGTGCGAATCCAAACATTGAAGGGAGAGCAAGCAACGGAGCGCAGGGATGGAAAAATTCTGTAAGACTAAAAGTAGAATTGAAAAACTGCAACAGAACAATTTAATTGCTTTAAGAATTAATTTTATTTACAAATTTAAAATTCAGATGATAATTGCGATTAATTCGGAAGTTTATGTTGTCCACACATCAACATTTTCATGAATGCTTGCTTCATCTATACAACGGTTTCTCGAGCCTTACGGACCCCTGGATACCTGCGAATTTAGGGTTGTTAAGTTTGGATACCTCAGCAATTATTTGTAAAAAATAATTAAGATGATACCCGAGAAAAGCATCAACAAGATTTACAAGAGCACATCACGGACCAAGATTAAAGGCAGACACCATCCGAAGAAAACAAAACATTACCTTTCGCCACTCTAAAGCATGAAAATCGAACCAATTGTTGTTTGCCTAAGCACCTCCGAACTTCTATCAATCCCATGAGAAGCCACCTAGATGAAATGTAACAATCATAAGTTAAATGAAACTATGACCAGGAGACAAAAATGTACTGAAACAGCAAATGAAGATGGATATTAGGATAGAAAGAAGAAAAAACTTCATGGTGAAAACCAGGTTATTCTGACAGAAAGGTCTTCACCATCGTTGAGAAAAATATCTTTCCGAAGAGAAATTATAGCATGATGCAACCAATCATAATGCTGACTCGAGATATATGTGTGTATGCATATACAAGATTTGTTTTCCAATTCTTGAATATGGAAGATCTAAAGTCGAGTTTACAGTTTGTACACCTAAGCTATCAGAAGCGACCTTCACTTGTAAGTCTGCACCATCATGATGGTACTGGCATGTCAAAAAGAAAAAAGATTGGCGAATTACCATATGAGTAAGAGAAGCATATCGTTCTTCATTTAGAAACAATGGCTTTCCCCTATGCATTTCGATGTCCTGCCAAAAGTGGAAAGGACTTGTGAACAATATTGAAAATCTTGCAACAAGGTCTACCATTGGACCTCTTATGCAGAAAACTAAATAATTCAACATTTAAAGGCTCAGAAAAGCAAGAAAACAATGCATGCTTACCTCTTCACCATATGCATCCAAGTAAGGAGATGGCCAATTTGCCTGGCGTGCAGATCTCTGAAGCAAGACCGTAGTTCTCTGAAGAATAAATTGGGAAAGTCAGTCGGTGCCATAAGGCATGAAACTCCACTAAGTAAGGAATATCAGTCATATAGTGATGATATTGGCCTGGAAATATCGGACCAAGCTAAAATGCAAAAACGTACTCTAACCAATAGGAAAACCCCCATTCCAGCACCACAGGCCATTGCATGAGTTTGACAGCCACTTTCACTGTAAAATAAACCATTTAGAGTCAAAATACATAGAAGTTTCTCCCACAGTCCTCTGCAGCCACTAAAAGCTACAATAAGAACAGATGTGCGCGCCTAACATGTGGGAAAGACTAGTGCAAACCTGCAGCATGTTTTCCAGTTTGGAGAGCATAATTTACCACATAGTAAACACAATGCAGGCTCCTCCATTACAGTTTCGCAACCAGAGCAAGACTTCTTGATATACCTGGCATTTTTGTAGATCTGGCATGTGACTGATGCATGCATGAAAGACACGAAAGAGACTAATTCAAGATTTTGTAAGTACCTTTGAAGCAGATCCTGATAAAGATGAGGTAATAGTATCAGCTTAAATGGGGCTGCAGGAGTGCATCTTAAAACTCGATGACATTTATGAGCTCCAAGCACTTCACGGAAATGGCCAAGCCATCTTAAAGCGGTCGACCTTGATCCTTCATCATTGATAATGAAGTCAATGGCAGGAACATTAAAAAACTTCTTCAGCTTATCAACCTCAACCAGTTCATCGATGCTGTTATTAGCACTATTCAGATTAATATCTGCATTAGGAGGTTCAGTCCCTGAATTGATCCCATAGCTAAACGGCAGGACTCTAGACCTATTTATTAGTTTCCAAAGCAAGGCACATCTCCGCAGAAAAGGAAATGTTAATCTGTGAATTGTATCAGTGACACTATACGCCGGATTTACACCGTAAGATTCAAAATATTGCTCAGCTTCAGGATATTCCCCCATTACTCGGTATACATCAGTGATCAAGCTGTCATGGTCTAGCTTGGTCTCAATGCTCTGTCTTCTTTTATGGCATATAACTATTGCCTGTAGAATAAAGCTGGATCAGAAGTCATAAATCAAAACAAGTATTCCAACTTCGAAAAGCAAGCAAAAAGAAATTAAATTGTACCTGGGTTATGGCAACAATATAGAATACATGTACTAGGGAGAAATATGATTCTCTGCAGGATAACATTGGCCATGGAAGACAGAATAATATCCACATAAACGATGAAAATGGATCATGAGCGATGATAGGTTCAGATGCCAGTCTCCACAATTGAATGTCCGGATACCATGCTTGCATTTCAGAACATTCCAAGATATAGAGCATTCTATCTGCAAATCCATAATAACAAAGCATCTCTTTTAGAAGAGCTCAAATAAAATCCAAATGTATTCAAGAGGCAATATAAACAAGACACGGCACTTTGTAAACTTGTATGATATATGTAAAAAGAAGTATACATGAGTAAAGTACGACTTAAACAAGGCTCAAACGAAAGCCATATTCCTTCAAGAGGCGCTATAAGAGATTATATTATGATTACGGAGATGAATACGACTACTATTTTCCAACAACTTCCCTAACTGGTCATAGTCTCTACTTACCAACATCCCTTACTGGTCATGGTCACCTGCTTGTTGTTTGGCATCGATTTAGATAGAAGGTGCATAAAAGTGTATCCAAAGGCACATGCACATCATGTTGACCCCACACACTATACAGTAAATCGAAATCCTGATCTGCCGTGCTATCCTGGCATGGAATCTCATGCTAACTACTCCTATAAAATAACTTTCTGCAATAGTAGAAAAACAGTTCCATGTTTTTGAAAATCTTCGTTCAGTAAGCAACATAGAATCTTACACATACTAAAAGTAATAACTCCTATCTAATTTGATATTGTGAAAGTAATGGATGCAGCGATAAAACACCAGTACTTTAAGCTATAAATAGAAAGGCAGATTCTTGCTGATCTCCGAAGGAAAAGTAACAATATATCAAACTAAGATGTCTGTCAGAAATTTCCGTTTTTTCCATGACTATGATTGATAGCTCTTGATGCATCAAACAAACCAAAAAAAATATTCCACAGTAACTATTGGTACCGGCTGGCTGGCTGGAGTAATTGGATATCTCATTTGAGTAGGTAGCACAGCATAAAGACTTGGCAAAAAGCTGAAGACCTTGATACCTCAACAAGACATTTAGATAATTCATTCTGGTGCTTTGAGTAACATCTAAAAGCATTGATAAAATAAAACCACTAGAGGAGTTGAGTTCCTTGTATAAAGCACCAAGATCGTAATTTTGGCTCAACGAGGTCTTCCCTGATCGGGCAGCAATTTCGGTCGAAATGAGAGTGTACTTCAATGTGTTCCACAGAATAACAGCATTGCTTACTCTGCCAGTTTCCAAAATCTTATCTTGGCCAGGGTAATACATTCCACACAATAAACGAATTATAGGTTCAAGATTTGCCATTCTCATATTTTTGGTTGGTAAGGCATATATGTTCTCACTCTTGCTAACAATACTTGCAGTCCTTTGCATAAGTGACAAGCCATCTTCGAGACGAAGGGAGCAACCAACATCTAGCAAGGTCGAAGTGTCACCAGCATTCATATTTAAGGTTGACACTGCAGGTGGTCGAGGAACCCTTCTCAGATTTCCAGGCAATGTTGGCAGAACAGAGTTAGCTAGTCCCCTGCATACTGGGCAAAGGAACTCACCCTGCCACACCACATGTATCAGCTTTATTAAACGAATATAACTGTCAACAAACAGAAATACAGATATAAAAAGTTCTACCTGATCAGGATCGACAATGTGCCCTCCTTCAAAAACAATTCTTCTGATGTACCTGCTCAAATGGAAAGCCCAAATAAAGTTCAAAAGACAGTCTAGAAACTCTTGAGAATAAATTTGTCCTAAGATAGAAAAGTATAGACATTATCTTAATCCAAGCTAATGAGTCAGCAAATATTGCCTATCCATCCTAAGAATAGTATCTCAGGAAAATGTTGCAGTAAGTTGAAGACACCCAAAATGAGCTATGTAAACATACAGGAATGTGAGAGCAGTAGAGATAGAATTCTGTTCCTACCTCTTTTCTCATTTTCGGTTTTCCAATGAGGATAAATATATTCAATGAAGAAAATATATTGAATCTAGATACTGCCCGACTATTGTCAAAATTACATACAAGATATATTAAATAGCAAAGAAACTCTTTATCTCAAAGAAGCTCAAATTTCATTCAAAAATGCATTCATGAAAGAACTGGCTCATTCAAATTTCTGAAGTTATTATCTTAATCATTATTCTTCCAAATAAGCTATATATTATCTGATAAATTAGCTTTCCTAATGGAAGATCATGCTAGAAGGCTATAATCCGTCAAAACCTTCCATTAATCCAGAGTAAAGGGGAAAGATGGCATTCAAACAAAGGATTCTATAACCCAGATTCTATCACCATATCTAGATTATCATTTCATTTAACAGCTCCAGGCACTAAAAGTAATCAATCTCCATAAAAACATTCACTTAATAAGCACCTAATTGATGCAACTGCTTCAGTATATCCTACAATTGGGCCTCCCTATACAGGATTGCAACGGGAAAAAATGGCAATAGTATGCTTCAATATTAAAAGAAGGCCTCAGAAATCTAACATAAGTGTTTACCTTTCCCTAAGCGATGATAAATAGCGATCAAGGCACCCTTGATGCACTGCATGTCCGCAGGAGGAAACATAAATTCCGTCATTTCCAGGGGAACCAAAGTTATCGTACTCTGAATGCAGAGAACTAGATTCAAATTTTATCCTCTTACTACGACGGTGTCCACCCTGTGAAGCTGAAGGGGCATCACACGACTCCTTGGGCAGAGCAGCTATATATTTTCCAAGTAGGAAAGATTCAGAACTGCTGCATACTTCCTTGTTTTCAGCAATTGAAAAATTATCATCTTTCTGAGGATCGAAGCCGGTCAAACTAGATTTAAATTCCCTGATCGACAAATATATGTGCTCTTCCAGCATCTCTATGGAGGGTCCCAATCTTTCCCTTAGATCATTTGACATGCAAGGGGGATTCTTATTCTTAATGGAAGGGAATTGAGCTCTGGTAAATTCTATAAAATCATTCACTTCGCCAGGTTGTCCTGTAAATGCAAAATCATTTACAGCACTCTGAACCAACTCTTCCAGTTGAGTCAACGACATCATGTCTGGTCCATCATAGATAGTGCCTGGAGAGAAATCAATTGGGGCTGTGTCACGAGAAGTATGCTCTTTGCAAGATCGGTTAAATTGTTCCCACGAAGGAGGCCCTCGGTCGACAAAACTCAAAAGCCTGAATTTCTTTATTTAAGGACAGCAAGTGATTAGATTAACAATAATCAGTGCATGCCCAATGTCTTAGGGAGGTAGTGAACTGGGGGTAAATAACGAGACAATGCCAGTTAGAATCATCACGAAAAATAAAAACAGAAAGTATGGTCACCTGTAGGAGAACCAAGAACGACACTGGATTATTAGATTTATGATCGTGGCAAAGGGAACAAAGGACTTCAGGCTCCAGTGATACATTAAGGCCTACAGAATCGCATATTTCTTGGTCAGATTGGATGTCGTCCATCTCATCATCTTTGTCAGAATTAAAGCTCTCCAAAAACTTGGATTGCTGGGCTCTCATCCTTTCCTGTACAAAATGCATAGAAGGATAAGAACAGAGCAATTCTGCATATTTACAAAGAAAAAGCGTACTGCAACAAATCCCATGCTTTTCTATTTTCATCTTTTTCTCATAGTACTAGTCCTACGCACCCTCCTGAAGACCACGACCATGAATTTAATCCAGTGTGTTACCAAGCAGTAATAGTCATTTAGCAGAGTTGAGACCATAAACGAGGATTTACTGACTTCACGAGCTTGGGGGCTAAATTTCATGATTCAAGTATTTAAGGATAGTTGCAGTAGATCTCAGACTCAATATATTAAATGTACTAAATGTTGTGTTTTACTCATTCAATATAATTAGGCATCTTAAAAGTGGCACAACTCACAAACATATTTATGAGTCCACTCCGTCTTCAACAATGAAGCCCACTGCTCGGAAAGCAGTAAAAGTTGCCCAAAGGAGGCACGCAACTGAGCGAGTACATAATTATCTTAACCGCAGAAACATCCAGCTTTTCTCTTGGATGGCACAAAATTAAAATATAAAAAAGAGAGCAAAAAATCTCACCAATATAGCAGCTTGTCTTTCTCGAGATTTTGCTTTGCTCATTTCACTGTCAGAAGTCAAACCAAATGTTTTAGCATTATCAACCAAAGTAGGATGTGAAAATTGAGGAGTAAGTTTCTGCAATTTGGCTGTGCACGCTGGTTCAAGCTCCACAAAGGTCTGGATTAAACTTAAAATTAAAGATGACAGATTGAAATCTGCAGGTTCCACAAAGTTCTGTGCATTTTCTTTCTCATGCATCCTCATCAATAAGA
>JAOWBN010247309.1:0-11773 GCA_028565015.1 Pinguicula moranensis | reverse complement strand
GCAACTGTTGCCGGGTAATAAACTGCAGGTACGGTGCCAGGGCTCCCCCCAACATTAGTAGGTGGGCTAGCAAAAAAGCTCTCAAGAGGCCGTCCGGACGAGGTCACAGGGGCAATCCTAGGATCCTCAATCACGTTCCTTACTATGTTTAAGGGACGTAAATCTTTGGGTAGCGAGTTCTGATCAAAAGCCATCACTGTTTCACAAGATTCTTCCTGAAAATTCCAAACAAACAATTTATGGTGGAGTCCTTGTATACAATCTCTGCATTCTATATCGGCTCAAATTGAGCTCATGATCAATGGTAAAACATCAGCACAAGACATCAGAAAACACAAAAAGATATTTACCGGAAACAAAAATGGGTTGTAGAAAAGTTATTTCTAAAAGCCAAAAAAATAATTAGTCACCTGATTTTCTTCGAGACTGAGAAGTTTAAAGAAGAAAAGGTCAGTCTTTGAGGCGGTGAGCCAATCCAAAACCCTTCTTATCTATCCCTCCGTCTCTCTTCCTCAGTTAATTTCTCGTTATATATCTCTCGTAAACGAAATTCCCTGATTCTATAAAGAGGAAATGCATACCCATTTTCTCTTTGGGGGACAACATTGGCTCCCGGGATGAAGGAACAAAACCCAAATGGCAAGAAAGGGGGTCGGTCGTTTTCAATCGGGATTTGGCCTACAAACAAGTAGGTGAAGAAAGGAATTATAAGATTCTGCGAATTTGAATTTTGTTATGTGAGATAATTTATTGGTTTGAATGACTTTATGTTTATGGATGTGTGTGAGAAGAGAGGAGAGATTCAACTGGGCACGTGGATAGGTGCATGGCGAAATGAGTTGGATTGGACAACAAAGGTTTCTTCAGTGCTGGTTTTCTTTGATTGGTGCCTTGGAGGAGTTATGATATGAGTAGGGTTATAGGTAACCAAACGGGCCCGCGCGTAGCAAACCCGAGGCGGACTAAATTTTTCAGCTCGCTCGTTTAGTCCGTTTATAAAATAGATGGGTTTAAATCTGTCGGTTTAAGGTTTAGGATTCGTTGGCACGTCTATTTTTATTTTTTAATTCTTTTAATAATAAATAGACGGACGGGCCAAATCTAGTGCCTCAAAAATTGAAATGGGTGGGCTAATTTTTTCGCCACTGTCCATTCAAAAATGAGCGGGGGTAAGCCCATTTCTCATTTTGGGTAAGCGGCAGTGGGCCGGTCCCAAGTAGGGTTGTTCATCGGCGTTCGATGGTAATGATAAATTGGTCCCACCAGCAATGTTTGGTACTGGTGACAGTTGCATAACCGTCGTCACTACTAAAATGGTAGTGATGACGATTACTATCTCGAAATTACTATTTAATAGCGGTAATTCCGATATACTCTAGAAAATCGGGCTACACTATAAGGTTGTCTCACAAAAATTGAGGTTCTAAATTTCGTGGACAATGAACTTTTTATGGAGTTGCCGGATTTGGTCTACTCCTTGAGGAGCTTGATTAATTTGACATTGGCGGCAAAAATTTTCTCAGGATTGTGAGAGAGGTTATCGTTTAGGGTGTAGGGCTCAATTTCTCATTCACTTGTATTCCGAGCAAGGAAATGCAGAGGTAACGCCCCGAATGCTCGGCGGTGCCCAGAGGAGAGTTGACTTTTCTCATAATCCCGATGACAAGTCGTTGGTATGTGAGGCGTTTCAGGCAGGAGGACTGACAACACAACTTGTGTTTGGTTCAAATCTATGACATTCTTAAATATTTTTTTTTTTTTTAATTTAAATCGATAGTACCGCCCGCTATCGTTATCGATACGAAATGGTGGTGATAGTTACCGATAGAAGTAGCAGTTGGTGATCACACTACCTCTAACTTAGTGGTAGCGATACCAATATGGTAAAGTTCTGGTACCGCCACCAACATTAAACACCCCTCGATATGAGGATAGGCAAATGGGACTTACAACAAGGTTTAGGGGGTTGCAGTTAAATAGAATAATGCTATTGTCTTCTTTATGAATATTTTGTTTTCATAATTATCTACTTTATTGCTCACTATTGTGTTTTTAGGGTTCGCGACTTTGAATAATTTGGTGATTGGGATATAAGTAATTTTAGTTTCATAAGTTATGAGAAAATATAATTTCGGTTTCATAAATCACGAAAGAGCAATTTTGTTCTTATAACTTTAAGATTTGTTACAATTTCAGTTCCCAAGTTTTTTAACTTATTTCACTTACAATCAAATAAAATAATTTTAATAAAGTAAATAATATTATATTTTTACTTTACTAAATAAAAAATACACAACTTATAACAAATCTAAAATTCATGAGACTAAAATTAAAAATTTCTAACTTATGGGAATGAAATTATATTTGACTCCAACTAATTAAAATTGGATCTGAAAGATGTTGTTACACCAGATGCGCTCGTTTCGCGTGACAAGAAGGTGACGGCGTGCAAGGAGATCAAGGCTAGGTTGGAGGAGAGGTTCAAGACTGGGAAGAACCGTTGGTTTTTCTCCAAGCTCAGGTTCTGAGGAGGAAATTGTTATATTGATGATGTTGTGGTTTGCTTAATTTACATGTTTGGATTTTTGCCTTGAATATTTCGTTAGACTGAACCGAATCGAATATCTGTTTGAATTTAGGCGTTCTCCAAACGGTTATTATTTAGAAGTGAATTTGAATGTCTTGTTCTTCACTTCTCTGATTTTTGCTATTATCTTTGGTCTATTTGGTTATTATCAAATGTTTTACTGGGTGTTTCTCTTAGGATGCTACTTTTAGACTTTAGTCAATCCTGGAATAAAAATTGCTGATAAAAAATTGAGGGAGGTTTCGGACACTTCTGAATACAATCATGTATTTCATTTTAGTTGGATAGATACTCTCAATATCCCCCTCCTTCCATTATTGATTCATAGTTTCAAACATTTTCTCAATCCTTCGACATTTGTTGTTTTGCTCCATGAATATCTCCGCATAAATATGAAATATCATGATCGTATTGTTTAAGCTTCAGCCATGTTGTAGCAAATTGAAATTTTGAAATAATGTGCTAAAGAATTGCTATCATCTTGCAATGTTAAGCTTCAGCCATGTTGTAGTCTTCTTTATTGATGTGTTTACTGTTTGTTATGACTTATGCTTGATGTGTTTTCTATGCTTTTGTTATGAATTGAATTTGTGCTTAACATTATAGAAGTTGTGTTCATTTCATGTTTTCTCAGGTACTAATGTATATGGAATGCCTCGTTTTGCTGCTGATAAGATGCTTTGCATGTACCCAACGTTTTGAAGGATCTCCTATGCTTTTGGGATGGCCCCATGTTTGGATTTTGTACTATCCTGGAGATTTGAACTTCATTTCATGGATTATGAGAATTTGTGCTTGTGGAGAAGTTGCCTCTTAACTTCATGTGTTGTGTTTCACAGTTTCAGTGTCTCTGTGCATTTAGTGATTTAGATTTGTCCATTGCGTTGCGCTTGCAGAGTGTCTCAGGCAATCCATTGTGCTTGCATTTAGATTAGTCATTTGTCTATTTGTTATCTGAGTATGAGAGTAGAGTAGCCGTATCCCGTTGAATATTTCATGGCTTATAATTTCGGGCCTCGGGACAACCTGATCCCGACCCGAGGCCCTAAACTAATGAGGTTTGTTTTATAATTTCGGGCCTCGGGACCAGTCCCAAAAAAAGTTTGGGTCGGGATCGGGATTCTGGCATACCCGATCCCGAATCCCGAATGCCCACTCCTAACTCTAAGTACACAAAGCTAAGGGGCAAAAAGAAAGAAGAAAAGAAAACTTATTGCCATGATAAAACAGTGCTTAGAAAAAAGCAATAAATTTTTTTGGTAATAGACTTCAATAGGTCCTTCCCAAACTGATATCCTCACAGACAATTTTTGAAGGACAAAAATATCGGGAAGGCATCATCATTGTAAATGAGGTTCTAGATCATGCCAAGATAACACAAAATAGTTGTATGATGTTTAAGGTAGATTTTCAAAAGGCTTTTTATTGTATTGATTGGGACTTTCATCTTGAGATGATGAAAGGATTTGGATTTCATCCAAAATGGATAGGCTGGATCCTATAATGCATCACTACAACACCAACATCTATCCTAATTAATGGCAATTCTGCAAGAAGTTTTACATTACAATGAAAGATGACACGAGGGACCCTCTATTCTCCTTTTCTTTCTAATTGCAGCAGACGGGCTAGACTCAATGATGCATCTTGCTCAGAACATAGAGTTATTCACTCCATACTCTGTTGGGATAGCATAGGTTTTCAACTTGTAGTTTGCATATGATACCTTGCTCATTGGAGCATGTAATTATCCAAATGTAAGGTGTTTGAAGAACATATTGACATGTTTTGAGCTAGCTAGTGGATTAAAAATCAACTGTAATAAAAGTACCCTCTATGGGGGTGAATCTTCCAGTTGAGTTCTTAACCATTGCAACCAATATACTACACCGTACAATAGCTTCCTTGTCACTTATATATCTGGGTCTCCCAATTGGGAAATCCCAGAAAATGATCCTTATGGAAGCCTGTTATTGATACAGTGAGAAAAATATTGGAGAAGTGGAAAAATAAACACTTTTGAAAGGCGATTTATATTGCTGAAATATGTTCTTCTCAATCTTCCTATATACTATTTTTTTAGTATACAAAGCCCTAGTTAAGATCATCCCAACACTAAATAAGAAGCAAAGAACATTTCTCAGGAGAGGAAAGATCAATGGGCCTCAGAAGATCTCATGGGATTTTATGGACGATATGTTGTGATACTAAAGAAAATTGGGGAATGGGGACCAAGGATTTAACCACATTTAATGCATCCCTAGTGGCTAAATGGAGGTGGAGATTGTTAAAGGAGACAGATCAATTATGGATCACTGTCCCCCAAAGCCACATATGGAACCACAATCAGGTACCGGAATACTAGAAGACAAAGCTGTTCACAATGGTGGAAGGATATCTAGCAGTTGATAGGAATTTTAAATTGGTTTCAGATGAATATACAGAGACAAATCAGAGATGGTTTGACCACTACATTTTGGATGGTCCATTCAAGAGGGGGCAAAGTCTTCAAAGGGACTTCCCTATGTTATTTGAGATCCCAATGGATCCCAATGAGGTTGATTAGAGATAAAGCGCTATTGTTAAATAGAGAATGAAGCTGGTTATAGATATGGGATAGATCCGTAACACAGTTGGAGGAAGAAGATTTTAAAAAACTTATGGACCTATTACAACTTCCAATCTCAATCCAAGATGGGAATGAGTATTGGGAATGGCAACCAACAAAAATAGGAGGTTACTCAATCAAATATGGATATGCAGTGTCAGGGGCGGAGTCAGGAATTTAAATGGAGGACCAATTTTTTTGGGTCTGAGAAGAGTATGTTAAGTTGGGTTGAATCTGATCTAGTCAAGTATGCACGTTCAAGTGTTGTGGTAAAACGAGAATATTTAAATAAGTCAAACCAACCTAAATAAACGCAGGATTAATATTATATTTTTAGATAGTATTTTTGATAAAAAAAAAATATTATTTCAACAACAATTTTATTAAGATATTGTTTTAGACAACAATTATAATAATCGTTGTCTACAACAGATAATTTGAAAAAATACACCTTGATATTAGTTGAAATTTTAATTTTATTTCTCCTTTTTTTTGATTGATCAACAATCGAACAAAATATTAAACTATAAAAAAGAACTATAGTAAATAACTATCCAAAATGTGAAATAAACATCAACTAGAACTTAGAAAGTAACATTAATATTGTGTAGTGTAGTGGTTTACTTTTTAGGATTTCAAAGCATCAATTAACGTTCAAATTCCATGTCCCATTTTTTGCTTTTGATTTTTAAAAGAAAAAAAAAAACAGGAGTCAAGATTCGAACCCACCCGCTCATCTACCATAACTGTGTAAAACAAATACAATTATAGCATTTGAAGGATCACACTGAAAAAAAATAAAAATTTTAACATATATAATAAAAAAAATTTATAACCTCCACTATATACCTTACAGTTGGTGGCAGAGAAATCCTCAGCAACTCCATTAAAGATAACTGCTTTTTACTTGGAGAGTGATGCAAGACAGAGTGCCGACTATCACATCTTACTGAATAGAGGCATGACAATCACAACAGAAGATCTACAATGCAAATTGTGCCTACAAAGAGTTAGAAAACTACCTCTCATCTGTTTGCTACTTGCCCCCTACGATGGAATTGTGAGCGGATTTCTACGATAGGATGTGGTTGAGCTACACCATCCACAAATAGTTGCAAATCAATTTCACAGCCCACATAAATTTCAACTGCAACACCAGCACGACAGATAAATGGAAGATCCTTTGGCAATTCATGAGCTAGGAGATTGGCTACACAAAAATTTGAGTCAGGTTTTAAAATGAGCAATTAAACCACCCTGAGAACATACTGGATCAACTAAAAGTCCGAACCTGGAATCGGGATGGTTGAGTTGACATGTTTTTGTCCAATGATTTGATGAAAAAAAACGTTATCAAGCTATCTTTCTATACGCATCGATGTTATTATTAGAACAAATTATATGCATATCGACATCATTTTATACCCCGAAATGCAATTAAATGCATAAATTATTTCGCAAATATGGAAGCAGACGTGAAAGATTTTATATTTGATCGTTGGTGTGACCCGAAGATAAGCACACAACAAACCCAGATCCACCAAAAAATCCTAATAATTACCCAACCCAACTAGCAGGAAATCCCCCACCCCCCTTCGCGAGAGAAATCGGGGAAAAATCCTTCGCCCCCTGCGTCAGAAATGGGGAAAAATCTCCTTCGCCACCTTGCGCTACAAATCGCGAAAAAGAAAGAAAATTTACCTGCATTCCTTTGGAAGAGAAGGGAGGCGCCGTGAGAAAGGGCTGCTCTCGTAATGCCGCTTGGAAGCAGCTGCTGGCCATCGTTCCTTTGCACCTGATAAGAGTTGGCCGCCAATCTTCGACGAAAAAGGTAAAGCAGACGGGAGCAAGCCACCAATCAGGGAAAAGGGATAAAATGCCGTACGAGTGGGAAGAATCAAAGAAGGGCAAGTCTGGAGGGAAAAAAAGACGAGGAAATTAGGAAAAAGAAGAAAAATTCACTGCACAGAAAAGGAGATTTATTCCAAAATTACAATTACCAATTTTTACTGACAATAAAGTCATGATTTAGATTTTTTGAGCATTTAATCCCTAATCCTAGTATTTTCCATATAAAAGCCATTACTTAGGCAATAACAAACCCAACCACATCATTTGGTACCATATGGCGGAAGCGCGACAAAAAAGCCCAAAAAATGGAAGCAAATGACAACACTTCCCATCATGTAGATGTCGTGCAACCAACGACATCCGAGAATCTTTCGGTGCCAGATCGGACGATAGCTGCGGCCCCCAGCTTTACAGGTCAACAACAAATATTGAACACAGATATACCCAAATTGGTATCGAATTCAGGAACGAATTACAAAATCAAATCAAAAAAATAACCTCTCGCTTCAGCACGAGTGGGCCCCTGCCCCCATGACACGCTGGCCTGCACCACAAATGGTCATCACAATGAGTAAGGCATTTTGTAAAAAGATTCAACAGGAGATTGTGACCCTAACATCTGCTACAGTAGACAGACTACCCAGGTACTCTGGATAGTCGGATCCACGCGAGCAATTAAAGTCCTTTGCGTTGTATATGAAAATGACTTCTATATCAAAAGCCACAACATGCCGAGCTTTTATATTAACTTTCAAGGGAGCAGTGCAAAATTGGTTTCGTTTACTTCTCGAAGAATCCATATGGAACTTTGAAGAATTGGTAATCTAGTTCTCTCAGGCCTTTCCCACACAACAATGGGTTGACCATGTACCTGCGCACTTGTTCGGGCAAAAATACCAAAAGAAATCCCTTCGAGACTACATTTATTGGTTCAACCGATCATGCACCGAAACTTCAGGTTTGTCCCTTAGTATAAGAATTAACGCCTTAATTTATGAACTCCAGTATAGCCCGCTCGCGGTAGCCCTGATGGACGGCCTCCCAAACACACATTGAAGATTAAGCTATATCTACGAGAAATACATCCACCAAAAAAAAATGGGAGAACGCCCTCGTTCAAAGAAAGATTCCATCGAAACATGGACAGAGCGGAGGCCCTTGCATCCGAAAGAAAATCCAAGGAAAAAACAAGATGTCATAAAGAAAATTGAAGAAAAATGTAATAAACCAAGATACACGGAACACTACACATTCTGTGTATCTCATGTAGAGATCTTGAGAGCTATCCAGCATACAAGCCTTTTAAACGCTCGGGCAGAAATGAGGTCAGGGACTCACAGAAGGTACTCCCCTTACTATTGCCAAATTCACAAAGATAAGGAACATCTTACAAAAAATTGCCGACAACTCAAAGAAGAATTAGAATGCCTGGCTCCGAAAGGCTACCTGACCAAATGAATGCTCCACGGTCTAAGACACACATGCATGGACTCGAGAAGAGAGTGGTGACAACCCGAAAAGAAAGCAACCATGTATTTCCATGATTACGAGAAATTCAACAACTAAAGAAGCCCATCGAGCTCGCAAAAGAGAACAAAGGAGATTCTAACAAAATAGCATATATTCTAATAGGTCCTTTAGATCCCCAATCCAATTCAGAAATAAGGATCTTCAAACCAGCAAGCCACATAGCTGTCCAATGGTCATCACAACCAAGATTGGGAATACATAGTTGACTGAATCTTCATTGACCAGTGAAGCGCTTCAAATATATTATCCTTGGATGACTTCCAACAAATGAGAATGGACATTGCCACCATTTGCCATACCGTCGTCTCCTTGCGAGGTTTCGGAGGTATAGAAGTCAACGCCCTTGGTTAAATTGGACTACCCACCACTTTCGGATATGGGATGCAGCAAAGGACTATTCTCATTATATACTTGGTCACAGACACTCCTTTCTCCTACAACGCCATACTAGGACGACCTAGACTGTTCCAGCTCAAGGCAATTATCTCTACCTACCATATGGTTATGAAATTCCATACAGATAATGGCATGGGACAAGTGAAAGCTAATTTTCGGATCGTCAGCATCTGTTACACGATGTTCGCCGCCGAAAAATGCTCAACTATGGAAAACCAACACCAATGGTTGGCCTAAAAAAATCTCCAAGAACGTTCCAGATCACGGAGCCAAAGAATATTTCCCCACCCGGGTACGAAGAAATTTCCATGAAAGAAGATAATCCAAAGCTAGTTGCTTGCATTGGCACAAAACTAGAGCCCGATCTCGAAACAAATTTAATCTAGTGCCTCAGGATGTACGCCGATATATTTGCATGGAGCTCCTCTGATTTTCCTAGGATAAATCTTAGTGTTGCGGTCCACAACTTAACATCACCCCCGAAACAAAACCAATCCAAAAGAAAAGGCGGCACTTTGGAGCTGAAAGAAACAAAATCATCAAAGACTAGGTCCAGAAGTTGGATATGTTGAAAAAGTTCAATACTCATGGGTGGCTCTCCAATGTGGTGGTAGTCCCAAAACCTAGAGGGAAGTGGAGATTGTGTGTCGACTTTACAGATTTAAATAAATATTGCACAGAGGATTCTTATCCTTTATCGCCCATCGATCAAATTGTCGACTCCACTGCCGGTTGCGAGCTACTAAGCATGATGGATGCATTTAACGGAAGCTTTCAACATTTTACGCTAATACCAGCTAAAGATCAACTCCGCTAAATGTACCTTTGGTGTCCGAAGCGGAAAATTTCTTGGTTACATGGTGTCAAAAAGAGGTTTCGAGGCAAATCCCGACAAAGTTGCTGCTTTGCAAAATATGACTCCACCCCAAACCCTAAAGATGTCCAATCCCTTGCCGGAAGATGGCGACCCTTGGCCAGTTCATCTCTCGACTCAGAGATGAGGGATTACCATTATTTAAAGCAATTCGAAGAGCAAAAAACTTTGAGTGGACCCCAAAATGTGGCTAGGTATTCCAAAAGCTGAAAGAATATTTAAAATCTCCTCAAGTACTCGTAGCCCCACAACCCCATAGGGACTTATTTGTTTATATTGTCGTAATAGAAGAAGCGGTAAGTGTTGTGTTAGCCTATGAAGAAGGAAACTTACATAAACATATCTATTATGTAAGCACAACCTTACACGGAACTGAAATAAAGTATATGGAAATAGAAAAGCTTGCACTCGCACTCGTGACAACAACTAAGTTATTTCGCCCCTATTTTCAATCACACCCTCTTACTGCTCTTACCAATCAACCTATGTGACAAATCCTCTCTAGACCCAATATTTTAGGGAGATTGGTAAAGTGGGTTGTGGATCTTAGTGGGTACGACATTACTTACAAATCCCGAAGTTCACAAAAAGCTCAAATTCTTGTAAATTTTATTGCTGAAACCACTAGAACTCCCGCCAAGGAAGCATTATGGGTGTTCCACGTGGATAAACCATCTACTTCCCAACATGGTGGCATAGAAATCGTGCTCAAAGAAAGTAATGGTGAAACTATAAAGATAGCAGCACCCTTAGACTTTCCCGTCACCAATAACATTGCTGAATATGAGTCCCTGATACTAGGACTTGAGATCACCTTACAACAAAGAGCCAAGAATCTTATTGCCCACACGGACTCTGACCTAATCTTTGAACAATACATGGGAACATTCGAAACTCATGACAAAACATTAGGCAAATACGTGAAAAAACTTCAAAGTTTGACCCAGGTTTTGTTGAGTTTCGAACTTCGACGAATACCAGGTGCAAAGAAAGCCAATGCTGATACTTTGTCCTGTCTGACCTCACATCTAGATACCCAAGACGGACAAACCATACAGATATTGGTACGAAGAGAGCCTAGAGTCGAATTATTAACCTCACCTGAAAAATAAGTGTTTTGACACTAGAAAAAACCAACTGGATGACCCCATAATTGAGTACCTCAAAGAAGGAATACTACCTTAGGACAACACCAAATCCCAACAAGTAAGAACCCGCGATTCCCAATTCACCCTCATGGAAGGTTAGCTATAGAAGCAAAGTTTTGAAGGACTTCTCCTCCATTGTATCCCCAACCCACAAGCACAGTCCTTATTGGAGGAAATGCACGATGGCGAAGGGGCCAACAATATCGGAGGGCGAGCCTTGGTCAGAAAAATCAACTTATATGGTTTTTATTGGCCATCTATGCTTTGAGACGCATTGGATTATGTACGTGTGCAAAAAATATCAAAGACATGGAAACTGGATACCTCGCGCGGCCACTCCCATGATAGGAGTTTAAACAACATGCCTCTTTGACACCTGGGGGTAGATATTATTGGCCCACTCCCTCCAGCTCCTGGGCAAAGACGTTTTATTATTACTATTACCTAATACTTAACCAAGTGGGCAGAGGCTGAAGTAGTAGCCAAAATAACAGAGAGAGATATAAAAAAATTCCTATGGTGAAACATTGTATGCCAGTTTGGGGTACCACGACTCCTCATCATTGATAATGGACATCAATTTTGAGGCACAAAAGTAGCAAATTGGTGGACCACCCTGCAAATTCAACGAAGATTCACATCTGCATACCATCCTCAATCTAACGGACAAGTTGAGACACTCAACAGAATCTGATATGAACCTAGCCAACAAGTGTGACTAAACCCAATACCAATATTGGTGGTTCATGAAGGATCGAAAATTGAACAAGTTGTCGAGT
>JAOWBN010247298.1:0-11775 GCA_028565015.1 Pinguicula moranensis | reverse complement strand
CCGTCCATCCACGAGATGCCAGACTCCCCACCCCGACCAATCATCATACCCTAGGGAAACTCTACCAGAGTTAATAGTCCAAGCTGACTGGTTAAATTTCAACTTGAAATAAGAAGACATTATCTTCAGAGAGAAGAGTCTGGTGAAAGAGCACAATATGCAGATAGATGAGAAGAACATGATAAGTATTTGCACGAACAAATCTGGCTCAGAGTTAATCATTAGAAACAGCTTTCCATGTAAACTTAGCATGTGGAAAATGAGCTACATCAAACAAATTTTGAAAGCCCAATTCTCCTTCAGCTTTCGGGAAATAGAGGTTTAATCATGATCGTTAATGTCGGCGATGGCGAAACATAGAGTCACCCCAAAAATAATCCAACAAATATGCTATGCAACTTATCGACAATCACCTTTTGACGATTGAGTGGGGAGAATATATGGATACCGTGTGAGAAAATGACTGACTGGATGAGAGTCATATAGCCTCAGAACGAGAGCAATCTTCCTTTTTAGCCAGCCAACTTCCTCTGCACCTTGTCAAATAGACAAGGAAATAAAGTTTGAGTCGTGCGGCCACAAAAAATAGGACAACTCAAATAAGTAAAGAAAAAGGTTCCCTGCTAAATCCCATAACACCTTGAGTATGCATGGTCTGTGCTGATGAGAATTTGTCTTAAACATACAAATTGCACTTCCCCGGTTGATCTCTTGATCCAAGATAGCCTTATAGGCAAGAATGAAAGCCAACAGTTTGGTCAAGTTGTCTGCGCCCCTATTTAAAAGCACCAATACATCATCGGCATATAGAAAATGATAATCAATAGGGGCGCCACGTGGTAGAGAAAAAGGCCAAATATGACGTGATGCAACCAAATGGATAAATCATGACTAAAAGGCTCTTCACTAAGAATGAACAACAAGAGTGAAACATGATTAGCGCAAACCTCATGAAAGACTGAAAGAATCAGGCTCGAGAGTCATTCAACAAAATAAAAAATGGGACGACTCCACTAAACGGTTAATCATCGAGATCCAAAGTCCAAAAATCCATAATGGCGAAGAACTCATGTATGTAAGACCACCGAACCATATTAAAAGCTTTGTGCATGTCAAGCTTCAAAATTATATTACCCGTCTCGCCGGTTTACTCATTTAAGAGGTTATTCCAACATCAAGCTATAAAGAGTAAAATATTTATTTAATATTGTGCAATGAACAACGGTGTATACGTGGTGTTTATTATGAACTCCTTTGTTGTTTAAATTTTCTTTGTTTGTAGGCATCTATGACGCGACGATTGACGTTGAAGCCAAGACAACAAAGATCTCCAGCAAAGTGAACTCTACTTTTTGCGTCAAAGCATTGGCAAGGTGTCGGGACGCCGTCGGAGGGGATGTGGCATGAGGTCTCCCGGCGGCCTCCAACGGAATTCACTGCCGGAATTTTCTTACCATAATAACAACTACTATAATGGAGCTCGGCTCGGCACGCCCCTTCGTACTCTTATAATCCGAGAATCGATTATGCCCCCTATTATGATATTGGATCCATCAACCTGTGCTGCATAACGTAGTAGGTTTAGGGTAGTGCTAGCTACTGTGAATAGGATTAGGAAAATGAAATGGGAGAGTGACATCAATTCCTGGTGGCTCAAGTGGTGAGCAACTACACCTCACAACTGTGAGGTCCAGGGATCGATACCCGCCTGAGTCGCAAAACGGAAACGGCCTCTTTGTATAATTACAGGGGTAAGGCCGCGTACATCAGACCCCCCAGATCCCAACTTAATTGAGAATATACTGGATAAAGTTGTATAAATGGGAGAGTGGCATTTGAGGAGACTCTTTTGTAATTGTTCTGAAATTTAGTTTTATTGATTGAAAAGAAAAACTTTTAGTTGTCTTCTTTTGATCCAAGTTAATATTAATGAAAATGTAGATATTTAACCTTTTTTTTTCTTAATCTTGCTCATAGGATGGATCCAGTACGACCAATGCCATCCATGGTACTTATGTAATTTTTGGGGCAATTTTAAGGATAGAGAGGCAAGAATGCGTGTCCATGTACAACGTATATACTGTAAAAAAAATAAAATAGCCGACTAACTAGCAAAAAAGGGCAGGGCAGGGCAGGGCAAAACACGAACTTTTAGGATATTATTTACTTAGCACAAATCATACGAGGCATGTTGCGAGGAAAAAAATGGGATCTACAGAACTTACGCATGCGATAAACATGACTTGTTTGCCAATTTGTAATGATTTTCCTAACAATTAACAAGGCTGAAAATTTTTAATTTATAAAATATGATATTTAAAAAAAAAACATCTTTTTTCTTGATGAAAATGACGAAATATAAAGAACTTAAATCAAAATGAAATCTGCTGATAAAGAAACCTAAGAAATAGAAATGTCTATTGAGTAAACCCCACTAGTCCACTAGTAAAATTGGCATCAAACTCTTTAGATGCTGATGCTATTGATTTTCTCCGTCCGGTCTCCAGTGTCCCCTACCATTTTTTTTTTCTGAATTTCCTGCAAAACGAAAATGTTGTTGTTCATGGGCCTATGAAAAGATCATCTCTCTGCGTTGACAGCATGGTGCTAATTCAAACAATCTATTATTAAAGCGGCAGTTGTCTACGTCACCCAATTATCGGAAGGTGACGTGGACAACTCTGATTGGTCCATTTTTTATTTTTTTTTATATTGGTACAAATTTTTTTTTTTGGTACAAATTCTAGACCCTTCACGCATGGTCATTTTGCATGTGCTGGTGTATGTTTTGTTCATGCTTGAGAAACACCTGTGCCCTGAGGGCACGGGCAATTACTAGTGTTTATTTAAAGGTCAGTTTTATATTACTTATTTTTAAATTAATTTTTTTATTCTTTTTTCAGTAAGATTTTTTTTTTTCAGAAGTAGGTAGGATGTTACTTTTTTTTCCCACTTTTAATTGCAATTTTGTAAATAAATCAAAGTTATCATACCGAATTTAACTACAAACACTATTAATCATCTTAAAAAATTAGATTACAAACACTTTTTTCATAACTTTTTTAATTTTTTCATAGTTTTACTAAACACTAAAAAATTACAAATTAAAAGGAGGAGAATCAAAAGGAGAAAGAAAATGAGAAGTAAAATGAGAAATCAACTATGGGTACAAAACAAACCGTAAGTATTTACTAAAATTATGCTTATAGAAATAAAGATGTAGATTTAAGATTTTCGTTTGGGCAATCAAAATTTTTATTATCGGTCTTTGGCCTTTCAAAAAGCTCTATATCCTAGTTTTCAGATGCATGCACCTCAAATACAAAATTTATCTACACCCCCTCCAATTTAGCTATAGGGAAGGTGAATACATGTGTACACTCTCCAAAACAACCATATTTATAAACCCTACCCCCTATCGCGATTGTCCTGGCGCACGATAGCACACGCGCACACAACCCATATCCCGACCAAATTTGCCCTCCCTTGAAGTCAATACAGTGCTCGCAGGGATGGCGGGTACTGTAAAATTGAAGTGGCATGGATCACCTAAATCGAAAACCCGAACCTAGCCAAAACCTTTAGCCCTAAACGATTTAGGGAGTTCTAGTGGAAAGGCACAAGGAAACCGTTTTGATGAGCACAAGACAGAATCTCAGAGCAAGCGACATGCGGAACCGACCAAGTGTGGAGCGGAGAAGGTTAATATTTTACTTAGAGAAGTTTGGAAAATATGGAAAGATAGTATCAATTTATGCGCCGAATAGGCTGTCAAAGTTTGGAGTATAAAGGGATAGCCATATAAACAAATGATAGGGTGAGAGTTCAATACCATTTGAATAAGCGTTATGCCTCCACCCCGAGAGAGCAACTCCCCTTTCATTTAGGTAAACTTGTTACGCACCTTGTCAAACATAGGAGAAAGTTGAGATCGAAATTTATATGGATAACTAAACCCATTTAACCTGAACCATTTCGGTAAAAATCGAACCTTTTGGGTTCGGGTATGGGTACCCGAACTATTTGCCCACTCCATAACCAAGTAGGACCTTGCAGAACTTATATTGAGGTGCTAGACTATGAATTGAGTAGTACCTACGAAAAGTCGAGGTAAAAAAATCAAGGGTAAAGTATCATGGAATTGATTAGGGAGCTTGAAAAAATGTAAGAGTTCAGGAACTTGTTAGGGGATATAGGCTAGTGATTATCATTGAACTTCAAGTGCGAGACTGTTGGTGATGGTCTTTTATTCAATAGTTATAGCGATGCTTGAATCCTAAAATTAATGGCTCGGACCTTGATCACAAACCTTGGAGAACCTAGTGGAGCAAAGAATGACACAGAGCTAGCTGGGGGATGGTCGAAGTGCTATCCAAAGAAAGTGTATATATTCGCATGGAGACACTACAAAACAGACTTCCTACAAAGGTTAACCTTCAACGGAGTTGGTGTGCTTGACCAAACTGTAGACCCTTATTGCATTATTTGCTATTACAAGGTGAAAACCACATCCCATGTGCTATTTAAATCGAATGAGATACTGATGAAAGTGTACTCAATGTTATGATGTGCCACAGCTTGACTTTTACGAAATGCAAGAAAATTTAATTACTTCAAACAGGTTGAACAAAAACAAGAGGAAACGATGCAAAAGGTGATCAGATTTATTTGGACATGATTGGGAGCCTCCTCCACCATATTTGTTTGGCATTCTTTTTGGAAATGGTGGACTCAACCACGTGGACTATGTAAATATTTTCTGAGTAATGTACATAGAAGTCTTTTTTTGCCGGAAAGAAAAATTGGTTGGGACCTTGATAGAGAAATGAGATATGATGTTCGCGAATCAAGAAATGCAAAGTACTTTAGTAATATTGATTTCCTACCCGAGGATAGAATAGCATCAAGCATGGGGATGGCTCAAGTCTCAACATACTCAAAAACAAACAAACTACTAATAGAGTAAAAAAAAAAAGAGTTTTTACTTTATTTGTCCATCACAAAAAAACGAAAAAGAGCTTTTAAGATAAACGAATTGGAGACCAATCCCATAGCGCATAGCCATCTCAAAATTAGGGGTAACTATTGAAAGTCGGTGGTGGCGATAATTCGCCACCGACCACCGACGGTAGTCGGTAGCGGTGGTGGATGCATAAGTGTTCCGACAAGAAGTCGGTGGCGAATCTGGTGGTTGAAATCCGCCATTGACGAGAGTAAAAAAGTGTATTTCATTTTAAAAAAATAAATTAAAAACTTAACATAGTTAAAAAAATATTTTTTATTTTTTTAAATTGTCAGTGGAAGCAGCGGCACTGCCGTTGCTACCACTGACGACTGTTGTAGGTGGAATCAATGGTTATCGGTGGCTATAAATTTTTTGCCCATCGTCTAGAGATCGATGTCGCTAGCAGATAGCGCAAATCCGCTACCGACACTACTGATAGCCACCCCTACTCAAAATATATAATCCTTTGTACTTTGAATCAAACATCATAGTACATATACGAGAACATGTACATGTATAGTATATGTACATATTATAATCATTTCTCTTCCTCCTCCTACCTCTCTTTCCCCTTCTCCCTTGTTAGGATCGAACAACACATATACAGTCAAAGATAAAATTTGAAAACGAAAACAAAAATTTATGTGATTCACTTGAATTGACTACTTTTACGACAACTAGAGTTCTTATTCATTGAAATATTTTTGAATACAGAGTATAATAATAATAAGAGTATTTATAGGCAGGAATCAAATGATGTAACTGTACCTTCACTAATAGAACACGTTCTCCACTAGTACTCTCCAAAATTCGGTGAAAGCTGTGAACTGGATCTTATCAGGATCCATACATCAACATCCCTCTCATTCTCCTTGTTGTCTCTTTGTTGGGCATGGCACCGAAGGTTAGTTTTGTTGCATCATCATCATCAGAATATTGACCATCTTTTTTGCTTGGTACATGAATGTCTTCACCAAACAAAAATAAGATTTTGTAACCCACCGCCATGGGAGCAGAGCTTCTTCAAGGAAATAGTATAGGGTTCTTGGAGATTTTTTGTCGCAAGAATTACGATCAGATGATTTGAAGTATATATGAAAAAATGCTACCTATTTTTCCATTTGATTTGTATTAGGAATATTGAAGGAAAGTAGAGTTGCAAAAGGATATCATAATAAACCTTTTTTCATTTCATTTCATTTTATTTAAAGTTTATTTATGGGCATACTTTGGGCGCATGCCAAACCACATACAAAAAATTCAGACTTGTAGGTCTGCCTCCCCCCTACGTCTGACTTTCCTAGCAAATCTCGGTATACAACCAAATAGTGAAATCGTCTCCTCTAGTGTCTTGTATAGCTCGATTTGGCTGATTCTCATAAGTTGTCCACTGTTTGACTGGTTCTTCTACCTTCTCCTCCTATAGGGCAATCTCCATTATTTCATTATGATTTCCCCTCTGATTTTCTTATACAACTGCAAGATTCCCAAGATTACTCAGATTTCAACCGCAGATCCTAGTTTTGCGAAAGCATTAACAATGTTGTCTACATCCCTGGACTGGTGTTGCACCATCAATTGCAATCACGCTGTAGTTGGCATGACTCACATCTCTTTGTTGTGATCCAGAACCATCAAACTTGAATCTTTTTCAATGACTATCCTGTCTCATCTTTGTTCTTTACATATCTTCAATCCTTATGTTATCGCACACTATTCCGTACTATTATTCGCTCTAGTACCAAAATCTCAAGATAAAGCAATCAAGAACATTCCATTCTTGCTTTGGATAGTTCCTCCTCCCTCCGATGCTGTGGGGTTGCCTAGACAACTGCCATCACCATTGAACTTCTTCCCTGTCGGAGGTGTCTATCAAGTTACCAATCTAACTTCTATCTTTTTGTGCTTGATTCGGAGGTTCACCTGGGCAAGGATTCTCACATTTTTCACCCGCAATAGAACATGTAAATAAAATGAATTAGTTATTTCAATAATCAAATAACAAATCTAGCTTCATGTTTGGTTTATGGAGGACCGGATGACTTCAAATCATGTTTTGTATCTGCTAAGCCACAATTCCCATGTAATGATGGCAGGGCAATTCCCACAAAGAATCCTCTCAGTCTAGCCTCCTGAGTATATGCGAACTAGTGGGTCATTCTCCCTTTCCATGTCTATAGGTTTTGAGAAGGGATGTTGAATAACATAGAGCCTTGTTCCAAACTCTTGCTGTCAGTTCACTTCTTGCGAACATGTGTTTGTTTGTTGCCTATTCCCACTCTTATGCTTTTGTTGCTGACTGTTATCTGACTCATATACTTTAATTGCCCCTAGATTGCAGTTTCTATCCTCTTCTTCCTTGTTCAAATTTGTGTTTAAGTTCAGGTATATGATCAATCCACAATGGCCACTGTGGCTGGGGACTTGTTCTCAACTTTCATTGGGATTGTAGGGTAATAAATTCCATTTCCGGATATGCTAGCCTTTGGTGAGGAGTTTGGGTCGAATTTGTCCCATTTGAATTTGGATCGCCACGTACCAATACCTTGGGTTCATCCTCATGGTCCAGCCCAATGGCCAACATTAGGCCTAGTTCTAATTCTTTTTCTTGGTTTTTCTCCACTTCAAATTGGCCATATTCCTTTAGGGATAGCCCACCTTGGCATGCTCCTTATTTTCGTCTGTTGGACCCATTGCTAAGGATTGGACTAAGCCTATCTCCTGTGTAAAACTTCTGGACTTTGATAGCGTCATTTTCATTGATTTTCCGTCTTCAATCTTCCTTCCACTCAGGGTATCTAAGCGTTCCACAACTTTATTCACCCTCGCTATTCTATTCTATCAGAACCAAACCTCTATCTGGCCTCTTTTTGGGTTGTTTGTTCCCTTGCGCCAGTTTTGGCTACCTAGTTGGACTGACTATGCCCCCATATCTTTGTTGGCTTTATCAGGTAAACCAAATTTTTCTTATGAGTTCATCGAGTACTTTGATCTGGTTCCTTGTCGGGCGTTTGTCTTTCCTTTGTTCCAAGATTGTTGCCAACTTTTTGATTAATGTTAATTCCACTTCCATATCCGCTTGTAACGATTCTCCCCCAATTTAAGTTTAATTGTTGCACCCACCTCTTTTTTCCTATCTCCCGCTCCGTTTCTCCTCTTTTTTCAAGTACCTCCTTTAATTCAGGAACTAAAAGGCTCCCCCATTCAGTTGTTACTTTGGGCTTCAGGAACGCTTTCCCCAGTTCTTCGTCAGATAGGTATAATGGTCCTTATTTCTCCATATCCACCCATTCCTCCTCATCCTGCTTATCATTACCATTTCATTGTCTCACATCTATGTTGCCCATTTGCCTTTTCGCCAAACCTTCCTATAAATAAAGATTCGTCGTTCTCACCGGAAAAGTTTCCATACCTTCTAGTTCAGTTGCCTTAGTGGATTTAGCTTTATCCAATTCCAATCCATTTCTCCTGGCTTTTCCTTTCCTTACCATCCTCTTCTATTTTCTTCCAAACTTTCCCCCATCTCGTTTTCCATTCCTCCACTTTGTTCCTGCTTACTGAACAATCATCAGTCTAAAGTCCCTGGGAGTAGCATTTAACACAGTATTCTCCCCACTTTTTATAGAGAACCTTCTATTGGCGATTGCCATAGGATCATTGTTGTATAGCAATCCTGTACAGTGGGTCCCTAGCCTGATCAATCTCCACACAAATTTTGGCCTACGTAGTTCTAGTCCTCCCAAATGTCATGTTGTCTACACCCAAATACCAGCCAAATAAAAAACCCTATTACTTGGAGAGAGTCCCTTTTGTAAAAATTCACTGGATATTTTGGTAGTGTTATCGACATCTGGGAAAGCAACGATTCTTTCTCAACTGAGAAGTTCGTCATCAACCTAAATAATCTTAACGATTGCCCATCCAGTATTCTCATATATTGGGTTCAGCTGTGAGCCAAATCCCTTTCAATTTTGAATTGTATGAGAGCATGGAGGTTGTCATGAACCGTAATATCCGCTTGAGATGAATTCGTTAGCCCACATGTCTTCAGTACACTCCGACTGATGGAGTCAATTCTTGGTCTTTTCCTTAATAACTTCTTCACTAGGCAGAACGGTTGGTCTTCTGTCATTATAGTAATTTATTCATTAGTGAATTTCACCCCTACCGCCCCATCCAACGTCATGTAGGTCTCTTTCCAATTTGGAACTTTGTCACCTTACTCTGAGACATAGCAGCCACATAAGAGAGGTGTGCCTTACCGTTCGTCGGCTCAGCTATCGTTGGGGGATTGTCTGTGGCCACAGTGACCGGCACTGGGATCAGGCATTGTACCTATGGATAACCTCCTTTGAAGTTGGCGGTGGCACCGCTGCCATGCCGAGGATAGTTTATATCTGTTGTTCGTTATTGCTTGCTCATTTGATAGTAAGATTAGGTATTTGATAACTCAAGAACATTTGTAATCTTTCTTTAAAATCTTTTATAAAAGCTACGAGAGTATCCAATTCCGGAGCTCAACGTGGATTAGCCGAATCTAAGGAAACGGTGAACCACGGGCTTTAACTATTGGTGTTTTTACTGTTTTTTGAATTGTTCGATTTTAACCTAAACTGCCAAACGTCTACTAATATTTTTCTTGAGAATCCTGCGAGATATCGACCAAATTAAACTTAACATGGACTAGGCAAAATTATAGAAACTTTGAAGAAAAAAATTGAACAGTCCGCATCCTTAGATCTTATCAAGCCAACATTTTCCCAACTGACGAGTTGGATACTCGCATGTAATGAGTCACTGTCACTAGAGTTAGGTTGGGCCCACCCCAGCCTGCTTGTCAAAAATGGGCCAACGGCGGGTTGCGGGCCTTAGGTGAAAAATGGATGGTCTGGGCCTGCTCGTTTTTTAAAACGGTCCGCTTTTATTATTTAAAAATAAAAAATATTAAAAAAATATTAAAAAAATATTAAAAAAATACGAAAAAAATATTTAAATTTTTTTTATTAAAAATACAAAAACGGGTGGGCTATTATACTTAAACGGGACGGGCTGGATGGGCCCATTTTATAAACAGGTCGGGCTAGATGGCTAGTTTTATAAACGGGTCAGATGGGCCGAGACCATTTTTTTAGTACAGGCGGGCTGGGCTAGAATTTCCAGCCCGTTTGCCGACCACTAACTGCCACATATGATCCAATTTGTGTAGGCAGAGATCAAGTTGGGAATAGATGCTGAGTATAGGCAAATACCAAAAGCTGGTATAAAAAGTAAAATAAAGACCAACGGGTTATGAAACAATTAGCCAAATACAATTAGAAATCAAGAATACAAGGAGCAATGCAAATAGATTTTTCTCCCAATTTTCTTTCTTTTCTTTACAAATTTATACAAACATAATGAACCTATTTATAGCCAAAAACAATATCCATAATTCATGGATCTAAGCTACCTATTTAATACCAAAAATATGATCTATAATTCATGGATCTAAGCTACCTATTTAATGGATATTTATAATTTCATAATACTCCCCTTTGAATATTCATTTTATCATACCTCGTTAAAACCTTACTAAAAAACCCTGTGGGAAAAAATCCTACATGATTTTTTCATCTTTCCGTGTTGGACACATCTTTGAGTTTCCTCATTCCGATCCCTTTAACCAACTTCTCAAAAGTTGCAGTAGTTAATGCTTTAGTGAACAAATCTGCCAGATTTTCACTTGATCTAATTTGTTGAATATTGATGTCGCCATTTTCTTGAAGATCATGTGTAAAGAAGAACTTGGGTGATATATGCTTCGTTCGATCCCCTTTAATGAAACATTGTTTCAATTGAGCAATGCAAACTACATTATCTTCATACAAAATAGTGGAGGATATCCTTCTTGGTATTCAAGCCACACATTCCACGAATATGTTGGGTTATGTTTCCTAACCAAATGCATTCACGACTTGTTTCATGAATTTTTAAGAATTTCTGCATGATTGGAGGAAGTAGCAACTAATGTTTGTTTAACATAGCGCCACGAAATAGCCGTACCTCCACAAGTAAACAGATAACCTATTTGAGATTTAGCTTTGTGTGGATCTAATAGATAACCAGTATAAGCATAACCAGTCAATTCTTGGTTAGATATATTGGGATAATATAATGCAACTTTACCCAGTATATTCCCAAGTAAGTTGGGGTTTGGGGGGTCAGATGTACGCAGCCTTACCCTTGTAATTATACAAAGAGACTATTTTTCATTTGCGACCCAGGTGGGTATCGATCCCTGAACCTCACATTTGTGAAGTTTAGTTGCTCACCACTTGAGCTATCAGTACATGATACATATTGGGATAATATAAACCCATATCCATCGTTCCTCGAAGATAGCGAAAAACATGTTTGATTCCACTCAGGTGCCTTCTAATTGGAGAAGAACTATATCTTGCCAGTAAATTTACTATAAATGATATATCTGGTCGTGTTTTATTTGCAAGATACATTAGTGCTCCAATTGCACTAAGTTATGGTACTTCAGGACCAAGAAGTTCTTCGCCGTCTTCATGAGGACGGAATGGATCCTTTTTCACATCAAGAGATCGTACCACAATTGGTGTACTCAATGGATATGCTTCATCCATATAAAATCTTTTGAGTACATTTTCCAAATAGTTAGATTGATGCACTAAAATTCCTTCTTCAAAGTGCTCAATTTGAAGACCTAAACACAATTTTGTTTTTCCAAGGTCTTTCATTTCAAATTCTTTCTTCAGACAAGT